>VZQC01013591.1:3778226-3861414 GCA_009823505.1 Rhizomys pruinosus
AAACCAAAGGTGCAAGATGTCATCTTAGCCTTGGCAGCACAATTAATCAGAGCTGCATGTTTTTAAATAATGTTTCTAAAGGTGTTTTTTTCCAATGCATTTGATGGTTCAATACAACTGCTAGGATAAAATCTCTTAAAGAAATGTGTGCATAAATGTGTGTGTATGACATTGTTAAACAGCATATTAAGATCTATCTGTATGATTACAATGCATGTGCCTTTGCTTAGCACAACCTTTTACAAAGTGTCATCGCCAAATGTATTTATTAGAACCTTATTTATGAGTGTATGCATGAAGTACTGTTCACTTTTAAGAATTCTATAATGTAATTATGACATATACAAGAAATTGTGTTCCACCTACCAGGTACTATATACCTAGTTACAGCCTAAAGTGAAACAGACATATATAGAGTTACCCATACATACTAAAATTGTTTTGTATATCTGTTATACTTTTCACATGTTACTTTTAATATTTTTAAGAAAAATTAGGTTTTGCTTCTGGTGACCACACGGACAGTGCAAATGTAACCAATTTGGGTGAGCCCTGAGTATTACCTGCCTGCTGCTGGTATGTGACAATGCCCCCCCTTCCCTTTCCTTTTCAAAGCTATAATTCATTTGAGAAGGTACTTTTAACCCCTTTATTATCTTGGGTTTGTTTCATGGCCTATGTTGTTAGAAACTTTTGCCTTGCATGGCTTAAATCATTGTACTTTGAGTACTTTAATGACCTTCATAGACCTTAAAGAATAAGTTGTAGGACTTACTGCATAGGTTTAATGTCAACTTGATACACCTAAGCTAAGAAACCTCAATAATTACCTTCATTGGACTGGCCTGTGCCCATTGTGGGCAATGCCATTCTTGGCCGGATATCTATATTGTATACAATAGGCTGATTACGAGTTAGCCTGTGCTACAGCCACTACCACCAGGCTCCTACCATGAGCTTTTATTATTAGAATAATTTTGCCATGGCAATTAAGAATTTATTAACAATGCTTAAGTCAGTGTGCAAGCTTTACTTAGGAGATGTATGGTAATTAATGTACCAAATTAATTCAAACAATCCTCTTGGAGGTTTAGCAACCACACTTAAAGCTCTAATCTGATTTGGCAAGAGGGATTTGATGGGACAATAGTTTGGCCCCCACCCTCTGAGGTCGACTTGGGTCCTAGGGTCCTGCATCCGCAACTTCGTGCATGTCCTGTGGCAGTGAGTCACCAGTCATCCCAAGCCAGGGAAGTCTTGGAGATTCACTTAAAGGGACTTCATCCTGCCAGTGTCCAGTCAAAGTAGGAAAGTCCATATAGAGGACTTTGCTTCAAAGGGAAGCTCTGGTCAAGCAAGGCCTGATCCTGTCCTCACATAGATGGAACTGGTGAAGAGAGCCAGGCGCAAGGCCTGAGTGACCCGTTAAGGACCAGAACCTCAACTGACCTTAACACCAAAACAAACTTCATTTATCTGAGCTAACTGTGGTTTTTAAACACCCCAACAGTAAACTGTAATCTAAAGAAGAGAAAATGAAATAGGTTATTATCAGAGAAATAGGTGAGAGATCTACTGTGTCATGTTGGAAAATATCTCAGAGATAGATGACAGATATAATGTGCCATGCCAGAAAATACCACCTTTTATATCTCGTGGTTAGGACTCTCAGTCTGTCTGGAGCCCACGGGAGTAATCTGCCCTGCATTCTAGAGCCTGTGTACATAAAACTGTGTCCGCTTTCAAACCAGGATACACATCCTTTTTCCCTCTGCATGCCCTAGAACCAGGACCCTCCAATTGCTAATGCACCCTGTAGCCCTCTGTTGGTACTGCAAAGTCCCTGCACTGGTACACTCATAAGACTCAACCAGCTTGTCCTTTCAGTTGCAGAGAAAACAACCACTAAGTACTGGCCACTATTAATCCGGACCAAATCCACCTGGCAGAGCACCCAGATGGGAAACCAGATTCTAACCCTCAAGCCTGACAGCTGTTCCCCTAGAACTTCGCCCCTGTCCAGCTTGAAGCAGTTACAGAAGACAAACCTCCGCCCTTGGCCTGAGAACAAAAGGCCTGGGTGTCAGGTTGTTAGATCTAGAAGCCCATTGGAATGCAGTGACACCTAAGACCGGAGGTCCAAAAACCTGCTCTACCAGGCTTGGCCTTTGGTTATGCTAAAGTAGGCCACCCCTGATTACTCATGAATCTTCCACCTCGCCCCTCACCCTTCGAAAGCCAGATTCCAGATTCCGACCCACCCCACTCCCACTGAAATTCCTGCTCCCACCTTCTCCTTTAAATTCCAAGCCAGATGCCATTCGGTGCTGGCTCTATCTTTCCCCTGAGCCTAGCCCCGGCTATCCTGAATTAAACTTAGCTCCGAAGAACTCAGACCTCGTGGCTTTTCATTCCGGGGGGAGCACACCATAACCTTACAATTATGACTACCAGAGGCATGTGTATGATCATTAAATGTTCTGGAATGTGTATTCCAAATCTCAATACCGTTGCTTTTATTTTGCAACACAAACACCAAATCTCTTAGATATCGGGTTTGATCTGTTTAAGTTTATTTATATGTTCTCTCTCTCTCTCTCTCTCTCTCTCTCTCTCTCTCTCAACCTCTACCCCCCACCCCCGTGTGTGTGTGTGTGTGTGTGTGTGTGTGTGTGTGTGTGTGTTTTCATTCAGGAGCACATACACATAGAGGTCAACCTTGGGTAGCATTCCTAGAAACTCTCTATTTTTATTGTTGCTACCACTTTGTTTTTGGTTTGGAGAGTATCTTTCATTGGGCTGGAGTGCACCAGTTCATCTAGACTGACATTAAGAAAGTATGCGGCCATACCTCGCTGTTCATCTTGGACTCTGGGGCTTGAATTCAGGTCCTCGTGGCTGCATGGAAGCAGCTAACTATGAAGAGATTCCCCAGCCTGGGCAGTAAGTAGGTTGTGGGTGCTCATTTCAAATTGGAAAAAATTTCCAGTGATACATGAGGTTTTTACTTCCCTTGACAAAATATTTAACTCATTTTAAAATGACACCCTCTCTATTTATTGTTTCTATTTTCCCACTAGTCTAAAAATGAGTAGGTTTTTAAACAGTGACATACACACACACACCAACACTTCAGCTTCTATTTCTACCAGGCTCTGCCTTTCAAATCTGAAATGCAGACTCAGTTTCTCTATTTCTCCAGCATGAATCAGGCTTGTTAAACAAACCAAGTGTCCCTTATGATACCTGAAGGAAAACAGGGGCAAAAATGGTAACAAATACTTCTCAAAACTCATCAAAACCCATTAGATTTGCCAGCTGAGCAGCTTCAGCTTAGCATCATCAAGAGGGAAAGAACTTCTTAGGCGAATCAGAACGTGAATTGGAGTTCTCCCATCTACAAATGGCTCAGCTTTGAGCAGACCATTATCTAAGCTCTGTTTTGTGACTTTTCTTTAAATTTCACTCATTTATTATTATTGTATGTATGTGTGTGCATATATACAATGTGTGTGTGTGTGTGTGTGTGTGTGTGTGTGTAAATCAGAGGATAACTTTGCAGAGTATGCTCTGTTCTCCCTTCCCACCTTACGTGGGTTCTGGAGATAGAACTAGAGGCACTAGGCTTACACAGCAGCCTCCTTTGCCCGCTGAGCCTTCTTGCTGGCCCTGCTTTATGGTTTAGAAATGGAGTGCTTGGGACTGTTAAGTAATGCTTAAATTGCCCCTTGGGATAATTTTAAAAACTGTATGTGATATATCTGACATAGTGGAGGGGATTCAGGTTCCCAGTGGAGTCAGCATAGTCACGTGGTTAGCTTCCAGAGTGATTAAAATAAACATACTAGTCATATTGACATTCTTTTAAAAAATATTTTACTTATTTTCGTTTTATGTGTATGAATGTTTGTCTACATGGATGTAAGTTGCATTTGTGTCATGTAGTGCCCGTGGAAGTCAGAAGTGGGTGTCAGATCCTTTTAACCTGGAGTTACTAATGGTTGTTAGCCTCCATGTGGGTCCTGGAAATTGAACCTGGGTCCTCTGCAAGAGCAGCCTGTGCTATTAACTGCTGAGTCATCTCTCCAGCCTCCCTTATTGGACATTCTTAAGAAAGCCATTTCAACCTCTGCAGCACAGTGATTTCTCCAAGGCCATACAACAGTTCAAGGCTGAGGAGACCTTCAACATAAACTCCTAAGCCTGTTCATGCTTTTAGAACCTCTTACTACACTAGAATACGAATACACAGATTCCAAAAGCTTTTCTCTTCTTGGTTTCTAACTCTTCATTCACATAATTATTTTTGTTCCATCAATGATGGATCTTTTATTTTCCTGGCAATTTCCACAACATCTGAGACCTATTTGGAATCTGAAATGTATTCCGATACCCTCTAAGCTTACTCTTTCTTCCTTAGTCTCTGTTATGAGCATACATATGGTATTAGGAGGTTAAGGAAAAGTTCTTAGGGATTAGTTTTAGCTCCTGATTTCTTTGCAACCTTGAATTCTTCATGCTTGATGTAATTATCAGAAGAAGGGCAATGTTGAAAGACATTTCCTCTGAGAACAGAAGATGCTGCAGAGGCATTGTAAGACATTACAGCAGTAAGAAGACTATTGCTGAGCTTGGGTTCATTAGAAAGCAAAATAAACAGCACACTGCATGCTGACTTCATCCTTATTACACGTTCATAATGGAAATGTTTACCTTGTCCACAGCCAAGATGCTATCCTTTGCAGCAGGAGGGGGAGGGGAAGGATTCCCTAGGCCAACATACTGCAAGTGCTCTGTGGCTTGAAGAAAGCAGCCAGTTATGTAAAATCTTTTAATTTGTCAGCCTAAGCACTTTGGCCTTTAACCAGCTTGAATCACCTAGGGACAGGATATGAGGGGCGAGGGGGGCTTAAAGAGAGGAAAGCAAAGACTTGCACTCCACCACGCAGAGAAATGTAAATAAAAGCCTAAAATCCGAACAGCAGTTACCCCGCTGCCATTGTGCAAGGCCAGTCCACTTGGCCTAATATGCTAAGAGGATTAGCACTACAGCCACATGAACTTTGAAATAGCCCAATGAAGCTTTTGCACTTTCCAGTTTAAATTGGTCTTCAGCGCGACCTAGGTGATCACCAGGAATTTGGCAGCCTGTGGATCTGCCATTGTCTGGAAGCAGGCCTGGGCTCCTGGGTACCCACACTGGACTATCCCTTTTTGTTTGAGGTAGAAGATGGAGAGAGAGCCGAAGGGGTAGGGAATTATCATAGACATCAGGGTGGAAACTCAAATCAGAAATAATGCTCTTTATGCTTTCCCAATTTTTTAGAAAAACAAAGAATATGAGAGTCAAGATGGGGTCCTCTCTCTGCCCGTCTAAGCTAAATGGTGCTTGACTGGGCAATGAATGTTTTACCTTATAAACACAAAAGCATCAGATCATGTGAGTCTCGAAAACCAGTTTGGAAAAAGAATGTGAATTTCTACTGCAACAGCTCTTAAGAAGAACCTAGACTGGCTACATTCCACTTCAATCTTGCAAAAGCAGAGCTCAGCACCAAATGAAGAAACGATTCAGAGTCCCCCATTGGCTGCTCATCACTGCCCATGCTGAATAATGCAGAGTCTCCTTGAAACAGAGGGATCTGCTTGCTTTGGGCACTGTGGGATCCCTGGGACTTGATAACCTAGCATGAAGCACAGGGTCCCTGAAAACAAAGGAAACTGGGTCCCGTACAGCATGCAGGTTTCATGGGCCTTATCTAGCTATGCCAAGGATTGTAAAAGAGATTTTCATGATCTGCGTGACCCAGGGAGCAGATTGGACTTGTGTTCTGAGCCCTGGGTCTCTTTTGAAGCTCCTGCTTCAAGGATATCAGATGACAGGAACCTTGCTTGGCCTGCTCAAGGAGAGAAGATGTGAGAGCTGCTTCTGCACTTGAGCCAGCACTGTGTCATCATCACAAAAGACAGCTAAGAATAGCAGTTGACCCAGCCGAGGGCTGTTTGAGTCGGCAGAGAAGGCTTGGATTCAGAGATGGTTGTTTTCCATAAAGTAGGGGTGATTTAGAAGGCAAGCATAAGAAAGAAAGAAAGAAAGAAAGAAAGAAAGAAAGAAAGAAAGAAAGAAAGAAAGAAAGAAAGAAAGAAAGAAAGAAAGAGAAAGAAAGAAAGAAAAAAAGAGCTATCAAGTGCTACTTAATAGTTTTGCAGTATTAAACCAGAAACAGCAGGCTGTGTTGATATCTCCTTCCTGCCTAGGGATTTGGGAAATAACTCTGTCATGTTCTCCTTCTTGCATTTGGTGTCCATAGTAGTAAGTGAATTCATGAGAAAACCAGAAGCTGGTCTGACAAAACAGAAAATCAGTTGTAGAAGCAATGAATTCTTTAGTGGAAAAGAGATTGTATTTTTAACAAACTGTGACTTCTCTGCTGGAGGAGACATAAGGTGGGATCAATTGCAGAGGACGGAATGTTGATACATCCCACAGATGTATTTCGATGTATAATTATGTCAGGCCAAAGTATTGCTGGGCCCCATTCAACCACAGTTATGTACTGCAAGGACAGACAAGAAATACCCACAGGGCCACACAATGTCAGTGTACACTAAGGCCATTGTTAACCACCCTTTTGGATACTCTTGAATTTCTTTTTACTGAATCAAACCCAAGAAATAAGTTAGGTGTATTCAGCATGGCTCAATATACCCTGGACAATATGTGTAAGCCCCTCAAAACCCGATAGGGAGAAGTTACTTAAGAAATAATTCTTCCTTTTATTTAGCACTTAACATTCATTTCCCTTATTTTCTTGGATTTTATTTAGGAGTTTGGAACTACAGAAAGAAGCTTAATCACCAGGAAATTCTGAGTTTCTAGCATTCAGAAGACATACTGAAGTTGTGGAGAGTAGGGGGCGGATGTAGGGAGTGGGTGGGTATGCCCACATTAGGGAGGCTAGAACCCAAACTCCACTATATCCAGTACAGTTCTTCAGGCACTGTCCCCTTTGTGTTTAGAAACAGGGCTTCTCACTAGCCTAGAGATCATTGATTAAGGCAAGTTGGCCAGCCAGTGAGCCCCAGGGATCCATCTTCCAGGACCTGGTATTACAAGTATGTACTATTGCTACTGGCTGTTTTACATGGTTTCTGGGGATCAAATTCAGGTCCTCGTGTTTATATTGCAAGCACTTTACCCACTGAACCATCTACCCAGCCACAAATCTGTCTTCTGAGAGCTCCCTCACTGTAGTATGTGGCTCAGGTCCAGACTTCAGGGGCTTAAAAGATACATGAAGTGCCGGGCGTGGTGGCGCACGCCTTTAATCCTAGCACTTGGGAGGCAGAGGCAGGCGGATCTTTGTGAGTTCAAGGCCAGCCTGGTCTACAATGTGAGTTCCAGGACAGCTGGGGCTACGGGGAGACCCTGTCTCGAAAAGACCAAAAAAAAAAAAAAAAGATACATGAAGTAAAGTTCCCGTTTCCCCAGTTTTTCAGCCTTGATCTAGCCCAACATTTCCTCAAGGTCAGCAAGTAAGGTTGGCTATGAACCCTGAGAGGGTAAATAAGAGATGGGTGGTGGCCTGACCATATTAAAAACAGAGGTCTGCTTCTCAGCATCAGCCCAGGAAACCCACCCTGAATCCACAACATCCACCTAGGGAGCCAATGTATTATACAACTCAATAGCTATCTCTACCTCTAGAGACAATGCTACAATGCAAACAATAAATGTTGCAACAATTGGCTAAAATCACCAGGATTAGATTAATAACTCAGCTTCTGTAATTGTTGATCCTACTTTTAACTGAAGACTAACCACAGAAAGCTGAATATGCAGTAATAATCAATAACACAGGAAACACACTTGTGGTTAGCGCACCTATAAGTGGCCCATGCCAGCCTTCCAATCAGAGCTCACCCGAAGCCTTCCTTTGCTTCCACAAGCTTTCCAGCTACTGGGAATGTTTCTGAGTCTCTGCCAAAACACAAGTTATAGTGGTTAATTACCTTGCTATAACAAGCCTCTGCTTGTTTCTGTTTGATGATCTCTGCTTATTTCCACAGCCCCTTGCTTCTTCTTCAAGATATTCCTTAAGGTTCTCTGTGTGATTTCTGATTTTAGAGAATAGTGTTCATACAGTTAAGATGCATCTGCTTAGGAAGTTGAAGGGAATTCCTATGCTTGAGATTCAGAGAGTGACTCAGCACTTCTCGAAAACAGAACTCACCCTATATATTTTTAAAAAGGGGATGTTAAGAAAAGACACAGGACATTAGAAGAGTTGGAATGCTGAGAATGTTCAAAAAGCAAGAGAGAGAATCTTTGTTACTCATAAGATCAGAGAGCTATCATCACCCCTGGGCTAGACCCTGTGAGCCCACACAGGTGGCTAGTTTGATGGACCCCCCCACAAAGGTACTCCAGCCCTCATCCACTGGGAGAACCTGTGGAGACATTCAAATGTTCCCTTTGAAGTTTCAATCTTTGTATCTATTGTAATAAACTGGCAATGGACAGACTATCGGAAGAAAAGAATAACAAAGTTTATTAACGTGTGTAAGTACATGAGCCGTACAAAATATGATAAATCAAAGACAGGACCAAATAGGTGAAGTTTAAAACTTCACAGGGAAGAGAGAATTGGGGGAGTTAGGCAATTTAGAAGCATGGTAACTAATCTTAGGAGAGAGTAAAGTCGGCAAAAATTGGCTTATAAATGATTTCCTTTGGAACTCTAGTGGCCTCAAGAGACAGATCTTATCCTGTGATAAGGTTTCTTGAATGCTGACCAGTCTAGGGATGTGCTATTTCAAGCACTCACAATACAAGAGAAAGAAAAAGAGAAAATTCCTTGACCATAAAATGTATAGCTTCTATAAGGGAAACAGGGAGAATAATGCAATTTGAAAAGGCAAATATTATATTAAAAGAGTAAGAATGGTGTGAGGGAAGAGGCAGCACAGAGGAGGACACTGCTCTTTCAATAGACTGATGGGAAGGGCCTTCATGAAGAAAGAATGCTTGAGCAAGAAGTGTAAGAAGGTAAACACCACGAATGCACCAGCCAGGGGAAGCTGGAGATTCAAAGCCTGTGGCAAAATATGAAGGCTGGAGTGAAAAATGATTACATCACGGAGGGCCTCAAAGGCCATTGGAAGAGGGAGAGGCAGCAGAGCACTCTGGACAAGGACATGATCTCATATGGGCGGTTATGGATCACTCTGAAAGCAGCGTACCTGGGTAAGGAGGCGTGGAACTGCAGATGATGAGAGTCAATGGAAGGAGGGGACCATTACATTAATCCAGGAAGACATCTGTGACCAGTAAAAGTCAGTTGTCAACTTGAAAAGAGCTAGAATCACTTGCGAGATGGCCCTCTAAGCACACCTGTGAGGGATCATGTGCATTAACTGAGGTGGGAATACCTGACCACTCTGGATGGCACCATTCACTGGCTGAGATCCAGGACATGTAGAGGGAGAGAGGGACCTGAGCAGCAACCTGCATCCATCTCTCTCTGATTCCTGGCCCCGTGACCAGCCACTTCAAGGCCCTACTGCCTTGAGTTCCCAGCCATGGTGCACAGCATCTTGAACTGTGAGCTAAAATGAGCCCTTTCTCCCTCAGTTTACCTTTTTCAGGGTAGTTTATCATAGCAACAGGAGAAAAGCCCAAGGCAATTCCCCACAGCAGGTGTCATGAGAGGTGGATGAGCAGCTTCTTCGCATAAACAGAAAAGGGAAATCACTCAGCGAGCCGGGAGTTTCTGTCACCCTTCACTGGGAAAGCCATTCCAACACATCCTCTTGCTGATGGTTGTCAGCGGGACTGTGTTTAGGCCTGCAGATCGGCCCCATTTTCTGTCACGTGCTGTGGTCTCTGCATTCTCTGTGCTTCATTTTGGCTGAAAGGATGTTGTTCTCAGATGACCATTGTGAGAAAAATACAAAAATCCTGCAGAGAAAACTTAGCCCTTTATTTCCTCATAGTTTTGTTTCCAAACAAAGACTATTTTAATGGAAAATTATTTTGTGGTTATAAACATAAATGGTGTTTTGGGGTTTTTTTTTATGCTTTTATTGATGTTTTGTGTATTTCAGACATCATTTCTCAGTTCAGTTCAGGCATATTCCCTTTTCCCTTCCCTCCCCCACCCCAGATCATGCATTCTACTATAACTGTCCTGCATCTTTCTCTCAGTCTTTTTTTATGCTTAGAAATTCACATTTTCCTCCATTAATTTTATATTACTCTAAAATATGGATACATACTCTCCACCCATATACAGTAATTACAGAGTCTGAAAATAAGTGGTGGGTGGATTGTAGAGCCCCTTGAGAGATTTACATTATAACAACATAGTCGCTTTCACATAAACAGAAATATAACAATAATGTTGTTCAGCTTGCCATTCATCTGGGGGATTTGGTGTGAGCATTCACAAATGAGGGAAACCATTCACCATTTGTTTTTCTGAGACTGTGTTACTTCACAGCATAATGGCTTCGAGCTCCATCCATTTACCTGCAAAGTTCATGTCATCTTTCTTTACCACTGAATAGTACTCCATTGTGTAGATGTACCACATTTTTGTCATCCACTCATCTGTTGAGGGGCTGAGGGGCATTTGGGTTGGTTCCAGCTCTTGGATATTGTGAAGAGAGCTGCAATAAACAGGTATGCGCATGTATCTTTGCAGTAGGTAGGATGAGTCTTTGGGGTATATACCCAGGAGTGGTATGACTGGGTCAGGTGGTATGTTCATTTTGAGTCTTTTAAGGGTTCACCACACTGCTTTCCATAGTGGTTGTACAAGTTTACATTCCCACCAGCAGTGGATGAGTGTTCCCCTTTATGGTATTTTTAACACCCAGAGATAAAATATTACATAAGACCAAAAAAACTTTTGTAAAAATCATCAGTGGTTGAACATGTCATATTTTACAAACATAAGATGAGAAGTGTTGGGGTTGGAGACATGGCTCAGCAGTCAAGAGCAGTTTGGATCCCAGCACCCACATGGAGACTAACAACTGTTCCTAAATCCAGTTCCAGGGGTCTGACACCCTCTTCTGACCTCTGTAGGAATTACACAGCATGAGTGCACTTACATACATGCAGACAATACATTCATACAGATAAAAATAAAATAATAAAATATTTTATTAAAAATGGAAATTTCATCTGTTAAGTACAAAACTAAGTGTTTATAATTCATTGGTCAAAATTAGGGTAGGTGCATAAAGCTTCAGACTCTCTCCCATCATTGTCATAGAAATGGACTTCATAGAGATAAACAGCTTTGTCTCAATCTAACTTAAATAAGAAAATTAGATGTCTTCCTGACAGGAAGAACAGGAAATGAATTCAGAACAGAAGGAAGTCAACTAACAAAAACTATGTAAGTGGTTTAAATGAGCAAAGACTGCAAACTCTAATTTCTTTGGAATCAAAGAATGGGGCATCTCATAGACGAGATGGTTTTGTAATAAGATAACCACATCCTTTATTAAGTTCTGGGCTCTATGATACAGGGACCACGAAGGGAAACCTACTTTCATGCCAACAGTTACAGACCTAACACAATAAAATATTGGTCAATTAACAATGTCCTGGAGCTAAGGAAGTAATTTAAACTTTAATTCCCTTGACATGCAGTGTCATCACTGTTTTCTTTCAAGAGAAGTTTCCTTAGGAAAAAAAATGATTGCACATTTCTATTTTCATAATTTTCTATCAGATTTCAAAATGTGCATATGTTATATACGGAATACTTTAGGTATTTAAAATGTGTAACAGATTTTGACCAATTATGATGTTTGAAAGCATGTCTTATGATTTTTATGGAAAAGGTATAATTAAAGGGTTGAGTTAAACTTTCGGTATCAACTTGAAATCTTGCAATAATGGAACATCTACAGCACCAATGTTCTAACCCCAGTACCTCATCACCTGGAAAGCTAAAATAAAGCTCAGCTAGTTGGGCCTCTCTCCTTTCTTAGTCAAAGGGTCTGGGGGGCATCTGATCATTTGCATGTGTAATAGCTTCTTTTCTTAGATGATGATGGTGATGATGATAGCCTAGGTTCCATTCTTAGAGAGCCACTGACTTAAAAGGAAACTATGACTCACTTTACTCATAACATAAATTGATTAGTCTTCTCAGAGTTTCTTAGGAATTTGAGAGTTTGTTAAATCAGACACACCACTTCAGAAGTCAGTCAATCATATGAAATTTGCAAACTTCAGCTTCAAATATTTTAAGGAAACTTATAATGCAAGGGTATAAATGATACCAAACATTAATCAAGGGACTTAAAAAATTTATCAGCCCTACCCATAGAAAATATTAAGGTTTACATGTTTAAAGAACTCAGGTTTTAAGTGAATAACTGCATGCAACTGAATGTTAATACTTAAAAGCAAAGTTACCTCCAAATAATCTTCTCCATGCATGAAACTCTCTAGAACAAGAAAAGTCTAATGTGGGCAGTCACCCCTCCATTTCCCAGGGCTCCTAAACCCTTGGATTGGGAACCCTTGGCACAAAAGAGTTGCTGAATTCTTCACCCTTTCCCTGAGTCATTTGATGCCTTACTTCTCTGCTCTGGGCCAAAGCTTGCTTTGAGAACAGGGAGTCCATGCTGTGATGGCCTCCAGTCTGCTGAACAGGAATGCATCTCCCACAAGCCTCCGGAGCCTCTCTCTGTCTCCAGCTCCCCTGTTAACTGTCATTGTCTTCATGTGCAGTCAGAGGACACCACACACACAAAAGAGTGGCGTGTCAAGATCAATGCTCCCCGGGAGACACTCCTTGAAATAATGTTGAATAGTTGAGCATTTGAAGCCTTTCCTTCTGAGACCAATTATCTCCCTGTTCCAATGGACTCAGCCTTCACAAGCCTGGCCTCTGGACCCAGCTCTTTTCCACAAGGCCAGATGTATTTTCAGTCCCAGATGTGATCATTTAAATTAACTAAATGTCCTATTTTATTTTTTAAAGATACTTTTATTAGCCTGCTGGGAATATATGCTTTTGTTTATTTTCAATATTAGAACTTTTGACCCTCATTTGTCATTTAGATAAAACACCTAATATGTCACACACACACACACCCCAAATCACTATGGAAGCACCAGGAACTCCCCTCTTCTTTGAGGTCACCCCTCTAAGGAAGGTTCTACATTTCAGCAGGATTTCTTCCTCCAGGGAGACCCCGCCTCTGCTGAATCCTGCCAGTCAACTTGATGCCTGCTGGTGATCTCAGGGAATCTCATCCTCAGACATGTCTGATTTGGGTTGGCAAACACTCCCTTGCTTGAAGACAACATAATTTTTCATCTGGTCTTAGACAAAATTTTAAAGAAAGCTGTCATAGAAGAAAACGAAAACTAGTCTCAATTTCTTTGAACCTTAAAAGACTAAGCATGTGCAATTTAAACAAATGGCTCAAGGGAGATGCTGGTCTTTAGAATGGATGTGGGCTAAGTGCTCTTTTCTCCACTTTCCACCGGCTTCTTGGTTGATAGCTGTGCAACCAATGAGAGATGGAGAGAAAACATATGGAATTTTAATGTAAGCTTTACATACATGGGGCCTCAGAAAGGAAGATGCAAGCGTCTAGAGAACACAATGTAGTTTTATCCTCGGTCTTGGCCAGAAAGCTGAGCAGCAATAGGAAACCGTGTGTTTTTATGCTTAAATTTGACAAAGAATCGGAAGTCATTTCGAACTATAATTGGGGTCAATGATATAGCTCAGTGGATGAAAGTGCCTTCTACCAAGCCTGGTAACCTGAATTTGATCCCTGAAAGCCACATGGTAGAAAATGAGAAGTGACTCCCCTGATCTGCACACACTCACATACGCAAGTTAATAAATAAATTTTAGTACTGTCGTCAAACAGAGGCACAGCCCAAGCAGGGAACCTCACTGAGACCTGTTGCCCAGACTTTTCTCTCTTCGGTGTTTTTATTCATTCCCCCTTGTGTGGGCCAAGATCCTGTGACACAAAGTTCTCTCAGAGGGGATAAGAAAACAGCAGAAAACCCTCTGCCTTGATAGTTTTGTTTCCTTCATCTTTGGCTTGGTATGGATAAGGGCCATTGGGCAATCCCACATTCTGAGCCCAGCAGCCCGAGAAAGCACATTTCACAATGAGCGGCTCCAAGCCTGGCTGTGCCTCACCTCAACTCATTTTCTCATGTTTTTTAGAGACACGTTTCAATTTTTTTTTTTTTATATTTTTAGTCTTTTCGAGACAGGTTCTCCCTGTAGCCCCAGCTGTCCTGGAACTCACTCTGTAGACCAGGCTGGCCTTGAACTCACAAAGATCTGCCTGTCTCTGCCTCCCAAGTGCTAGGATTAAAGGCGTGTGGTACCATGCCCGGCAGACACATTTCAATTTTTAAGAGAGTCATTGAAATGTGTCTGACACAAAGAAGTTAACCAATAAATGTTAACTCATTTTTTTAGCCTAAATACTGTCAGTAAATTTTTTTCATTTTGATGGAATTATAGAATGATGTATGGTCACTAAAATTACAGATTAAATAAACAATTGAATGTTACTTATAAATTGAAAATTATGGGCTGGAGAGATGGCTCAGCGGTTAAGAGCACTGACTGCTCTTGCAGAGGACCTGGGTTCAATTCCCAGCACCCACATGGTGGCTAATAACCATCCTTAGTGCCGGACATGGTGGTGCACATCTTTAGTCCTAGCACTTGGGAGGCAGAGGAGGTGGATCTCTGTGAGTTCAGGGCCAGCCTGGTCTACAGAGTGAGCTCCAGGCCAGCTGGGACTTAAAGGGAGACCCTGTCTCAAAAACATAAACAAAAAAAAAAAAAAGAAAAGAAAAATAATTATATAATTAAATGATTTTTAATGCTTACATGGTAGGCAAATCAGAAAAATTTAGCATATAATTATAAAATAATTGTAAAACTAGGACTTTTTAAAGTTATTCTTCTGGTTTTGGAGGGATTTTTATTTTTTTTTATTATTAATTTTATTTATTTATGTATGTGTATGAATGTACTGTCTGCATGCAAGTCTGTGCACCCGTGTCGTGCAATGCCGCAGAGGTCAGAAGAGGGTCTCGGATTCCCCTGGAACTGGAGTTCTCCTGGAATTGGAGTTTCAGACGGTTCTCAGCCGCCATATGGGTGCTGGGGATCGAACCCGGGTCATCTGCAAGAGCGGTCGGCGCTCTTAACCGCTAGGCCATCTCTCAATGAGGACATTTAAAAAACAGAAATTTTAAAATTATAAATGACATCTCTTTGAAATACTGAACTCTATAATGAAGTACCAATTATTATTGTTACAATGTATAATGTTTCTATCTTTTATCCCCCTAAGCACACACATAACAACATAATAACATTTTTTTTAAAGCTTTACCTAGCTGACACATGCCGTAGTCATAATCCCAGCACTTGGGAAGCAGAGCAGGAGAACATCCTCAAATGTGAAGCCAGACTGGATTGTAGAGTGGGATCCCAGCTTAATGAAACAAAAGCTGCACCTAAGCCATTGCCTCTTTTATTTTATTTACTTGTTTTTAATGTCTCTGGAAGAGATAACTGGGTCATCCTCTTTCATCTTCCTTATAACAAGTGAGAAGGGGACTGGAAACCACGCAAGAAATGTAACTGTTACAGCCCCCAGCAGCCTAATGCATAGTGATAAGGGTCATCTGCTCATCCCTAAGGAAACTCTCCATGTACCAACCATTTGCCCAGGTCCAGAAACACGGTCTCTGTGGTGTGTATCTTCACCTACACAATGAGAAAGGACAGGAGAGGCAAAGGACATCGTATAGGTGAAAATGTCTTTAATGTACACAGTTAAGGTGTTTGTTGGCATTCTTCCTAGGCTACATTGGAATCAACATTTGCAGTGGAAAACTATGCACCTCCATATTGTATAGAAGGCATTTGGCACAGTAAATAGCCCAAATTTTAATTCTCTATCTTTTCTCTGCTAATGGTAAAAAAAAAAAAAATACTAATGTAGTTTCTAGTTCTACAGAGCTCAGAGTTTTCTGGAACCTTTAAGGTCATTTAGTGGGAGGATATAATTCAGTGGTAGAGTTCTTGCCTAGAGTATGTGAGGCCCTGGGTTCAGTCCCCAGTACAGAAAAAGTAGATCATTAATTTATTCCTCACCTCCTCACACTATCTTGATAATATATTATGTAGCCAAGTTTTGAGCTTTGTGCTTGGAAAAAAAAAGTACTTAGTCTTGGGCACTTGTCTCCTATGGACTGTACAGAAAGCATCATTCTACTTGCTACAAGTCTGTTTTCTCTGAATTCTAACAGAAAGGGGAAAGAAAAGGGCGCCTCTGTGGAAGGAGATGGGTCAGCAGATAAGACTGCTTGCCCACCATCCAGGTAGCCTGAGTTTGATCTACTCTACATGAGCAAGGTAGGACACACACACACACACACACACACACACACACACACTAAAGATAAATAAATGTGATGAAAATTAAAATACAAACATAAAAGATTTTCCATCTTAAAAGATTTATAATCAAACCAACTTTACAAACTTGCTTTCTTTATTTTCCCTTCTTTACATTCCTCTGCTGAGCTTAGATCCCTCATTTGTGCGTCTAAGTAGGAAGCTCCACCTTCCCTTGGATTTGTATTGAGCTTTGTTACATAGAAGAGAATTTTTGTTTTTAATTTTTCGTGGATCAACAAAATCCGACATCATGCAATAGTGGGGGGAGGGCAGCTTCTGGAGGGTCGGTGTGCATTATGGGAAGCAATTTTCAGATACTCACCTTGAACCTCAGAACTGGCTCTGTAATGAACAAGCCCCTGCAAAGTCATAATGAGAGTAAGTCCTGCCTAAGGCATAATCTGTCTAGATACCATGGGGCACAAGGAAGTTTAAGTTTTATAAGAAAAACAAAAAGGAATGCCCCTTGCTGTATCAATTTAAGCAGAAAAATGTGTCAAAATCTAAATATGGGCAGCGCGAAATTTGGGGCATCTTTTCTGAGCTCGTCACTGCCAGTGCTGAACCTGTCTTTTGTTTGCTCAAAGGTGACCAGTTGTGGATTCACACAGCCAGCAGTTCCACGTGCTCCAGTCAACTGGTGACAATAGTTACTTAGCTCTAAATATTCATCTTTTCACCCCACAGTGCCACAAGCCTGGGAATATTTGGGTTATCCACAGATCTGTCAAGATTTTATTCATAAAAATAATAAAGGCTTTGAAGAAAAACTGCATGTCCTAAAGAAAGCAATTTAATGTGGCTCGCCCTCTGTGCGGCTGCAGGGATACTGAACTTCTCAGCCTCCTGCTCTCATTTACTCAAGCCCCAGGTTACTCATGGTAGGTGGCATCCAGCTAGAGCTGCTTCTACCTTTTTTCTTTGACCTGAGAGTTGAGCTCTGCTATTTGGAAAAGCAGCGGGTTTCTCCCAAACTGTGATGATTTGGATGAGTATCTCCCAAGGAAGTTTTGGTTGCTAATAGATACAGCCATTATCATAGGTAAGCCTGTTTTAATCAGAAATCATCTAGGCTTCATTACCCCTACTCTCTCCCAATTCCCCAAACCCATCCTCCCCAAAGTCTATCTGAAGAATTTCCAGAGGCAACTCTCCACCTAGGAATATAGAGTTTCCTGAACACATATGAACTGAGGTGGGTGATGAGAAAAAATTCTGGGTTATGGGAGGATTTCCTTGTTCTCAGCAGTGAGTGGAAAACTGAAACGAGCGAAAGTAAATGGTAATTTTGTGTTCTGTATAAGAGAAGGCTACAGGCAGCTGGCCACTTGTGTCTACCACCCACCCATCTACTTTTCCACCTAGGAGCCTGTGAAAGAGAGAAGCACAAATGTGTTGGGTATCAAGGACCACAAGTGTTTAGCTTAAATGTGATTAGACAAATATCAATAATATTTATTTAATGTGTAATTTACATCACTAATAATCCCAGCACTTGGAAGACAGAGATAGGAAGATTGGAATTTTGAAATCAGCCTGGACTACAAATTAAAAAACCCTGTCTCAAAATATAGCCAAAGAAAGAGAGAGAGAGAGAGAGAGAGAGAGAGAGAGAGAGTCAAAGTCATAAAACATATTTTTTCTTCACTTTAATTTGGTTTAACAGTTTCAACGAACATTTAAAAGCTATAAAGAATGTGGGTTATAAGATTAGCTAGCTACATTATCTTTAATTAAAAAGAACTGGATGCATAATGTCAAGTAAACAAGAATGTCAAGACAACTGAGGAACTCAAAGCACAAAATTTCAAAATTATGCTCTGTCTTCTATCGACCTAGATTAACTTGGCTTGAATTGAAATTTTAGGTAGATACAAAATTTTAGCATAGATTTTTTTATGTCCAGAATCCAATTTAAAGAGAGAAGACATACCCCATAAATATTACTTTGTGGATAATCATGACAAATTTCTTTTATGGAAAGGATTAAGCTCGACAAGACTGCAAAACAGATAAACTGACATGGCAGGTGGAGGTGGCAATTGTGCTTTAATACGGAAGACATGAGCAAGGCCAGGGCTTGGATCCTGAATGCCCCCTGAATGTCCATGCGATGGAAGTTGGGTCCTGAAGGAAGCACTCCTTCAGATGATAGAAGTTTTAATATGTGAACCTGGTGAAAGGCCTCTAAGTCAGGGGGGCATGCACTGAAAGGTAATCAAGGGACCCCCAGACATTTCACTCTGCCCTTCTTTGGCCAAAGGACAGTGGTTTTGCCCCCACATTTATTCCTTGCCATTATTGTCTAGCTCTTCCTCCAGACACCTAAAAGGGATTGGCTGGCCCAGATGTGAATGGAACCTCTGCAGTATTTCAAAATATAAAATATCCACCAAAAATTTAGCCAGCTATGAAAACAAATGAATAAACAAACCAATTGAGTAACAACAGTAAAACAGCAATACAATAATAAACCAAGGTGCAGCTAGTCTCTGGCTGTTCCTTTTGTTTTCTAAATCAGACTGGCATCTGACACCCTCTTCTGACCTCCATGGGTACTACACATATGGGTGAACTTTATGTATTTATTTTATTTTATTTTATTTTATTTTATTTTATTTTATGAAGGAATTGTCTGCATGTATGAAATACTTTCATTTTAATTTGTAAACTATAAGAATAATATCTCCTCCCACACCCAACCCCACTGAACGGTAGTTTTTCCTTTGTCTCCTGAGTTGTGTGTGTGTGTGTGTGTGTGTGTGTGTGTGTATGTGTGTTATTTTCCAAAAGAAAGGGTAGAAAAATTAGAGGCCCATCATGATATCTGGGATAACTAAGAGTAGCCAGACTCCTGGCTGCACAGGACTTCCCAGTCACTCAGTGTTCACAGTACAGTGTTCAAATGTGTGTTGTGTGTATGTCAGTAATGCTGTGAATATCCTGAAGCACAGAGCCACTGCCGTTATGCTAGAACAGGGTATGCCAGGACAGCACCACAGCAGCATTATACTAGAACAGGGTATGCCAGGACAGCACCACAGCAGCTCCTTGTTAGTAATACTGTTTTCTTTTCTGCTCTGGAATCTCTGTATTTCATTTTGACTTTCAGGTCTGTCTTTAAATCTAGACAATTTTTAGCTCCTGTTCTTTCCTTACCTTGTAATTTTTATTTCATTTCTCATTTTAACTTCTATGTCTCTTGCTTTTCTTGCCTTCCTTCCAGACTATTGCTTCTCTATTCATGGCCTTCACTACTACAGCCTTACACCCTCACCTTCCCCATCCATCCTCACTGTAAGGTCACTGTGGGGGTTATTACCTATAAAAGAACAATTACACCATTGTCAGACATATCATCAATAATAGTAAAGACCAGAAGAAACTATCCTCTGATTGATGAGGGAACATGATCTAAAAATATAGGATGTGATAGCAAGCTTTAAAACATTTAAAAATGAAAGCAAAATAGGCATATCTTATGAACAAACATTTAGGGTTTATTGCTTATAGACTTAAGTCAAAAGAATACTTAGGGATAAGAAAAATGGATGTATCAAGATGGACTTTAGAAGTAACACTGAGTAAAAAGATGACAAATTCTGGTAAATCAAAATGCATATAACAGGAAGCTCAGTATAAACTTTTATATGACCTCATGGTTATAGCTAAGATGTGAGAGAAGGCTGAGGAGAAAGCCCAGTGGGTAAAGTGTTTGCTATGCAAGTACGAGGACCCGAGTTTAGAGCCTAGTTCCAGACAGAAACTTAGACATGACAGCACATACCCTAATCCCAGCAACGGGGAGCTAGAAAGAGGCAGATCTTTGGAGCTTCTGGCCAACCAGTCTTGCCAAATTAGCAAGTTCCACGTCCACTGAGAAGCACTCTCTCAAAGAATTAGGTGGAAAGAAACACACACACACACACACACACACACACAATCAAACGATTTATTCAAGGCTGGGGATGGGGTGCACGGTAGCACCCTGATCATTATAACACAAAGGTCAGGAGTGGAAAATAGTTTGTACTGAAGCAGGTGGCTGTGTGATTCACACGGACCACATCCTGCCTTTACCCCAGATCAGTAAAGAAGAGCATTGGAAAGAGGAAGAGAATCTCTCACTGGCTTTGTCGAAAGCTATTTCTTTCATTTTGGAGTTGGGCAAATCTCTTCCCAGAGGCCTGAGCCCCACATCCCTCCTGTTCTAAAAACTAATTTTTCATGCCCTGTCTCATTGCTTTTGCTTCTGGGGTCAACTATTTTTATCTCTTTGTAAGCTTAGCGTGTTATTTTATATAATACATATGTAATCCATTCTCAGCTTTACAAAGGGCTTTTTTTTTTCAAAAATAAAAGTATCAACATAAATGCCTTAGTTTTTCCTTCAAAAAAGTGTATTTCTTTGCCGTGTCCATTGAAAAGACAAGAGGCAATAGTATGTTAGTAGCAAGGGATGCAGCTATCATTCAATGTCTAAATTCCATTTTCATTACAAAGAACCAGAGCTCCTTGAAGAAAAAGAAAGAAAACTCATTTCCTTGAAAAGGAAATATGCAAAATGAGCCTCAGACACACCTTTTAGGCTAGAAACTAAAGAAGCTACCAAAACCAAAACCAGTAAGATCACAGAACCGATGTGGGGGGAGCTTTTATTCTTTAAAATCCAGGGCAGTTTGAACAAAAGGAAAGAATCTATTGAAGTAAAAACATTTTAGCACCCTGAAGTTAGAGTAATATTAAAAATCCATGCCACTGGGATGGGGCGTAGCTCAACTGGGAGAGTGGTTGCCTAACATGAGCAAAGCCCT
Source organism: Rhizomys pruinosus (assembly GCA_009823505.1). NCBI lineage: Eukaryota > Metazoa > Chordata > Mammalia > Rodentia > Spalacidae > Rhizomys > Rhizomys pruinosus. The sequence goes on from VZQC01013591.1 coordinate 3,799,528, forward strand.
GGGTTCTATCCCAGAACTGAATGAACTGGGCAGATCATACAGGCCTGTAATCCTAGCACTGCAGAAAAGCAGAAAGAAGTATCCATAAGTCAAGGCCATCTTTAGCTACATAGACCATTTGAGATCCTGTTTCAAACATAAATAAAAAATTAAAAATAAATAAATCTGAAGTTGATGACATTGTGACAATATTCGAACTTTAAGGCTGTGGAAAGCTCAGTCAGTAAAAGGCTTGCATGAGGACCTGAGTCAGATCTCAGAGATGAGAGGACAGTTGTACAGACTCCTATCCCTGTGCTAGACACTGAGGTAGAGGCGTGCTTTCCCCTGGGATTTGCAGCCAGCCAGCCTTGCCTAATCAGCAAACCTCAGGTCTGTGAGAGAGACTCTGTCTTAAAAAAAACAAGGTGGGGGCTGGAGAGATGGCCTAGCGGTTAAGAGCGCCGACCGCTCTTGCAGAGGACCCGGGTTCGATCCCCAGCACCCACATGGCGGCCGACAACCGTCTGAAACTCCAATTCCAGGAGAACTCCAGTTCCAGGGGAATTCGACACCCTCTTCTGACCTCCGCGGCATTGCACGACACGGGTGCACAAACCTACATGCAGACAGTACATTCATACACATATGGAAATAAATAAAAAAAAAATTAAAAAAAAAAAAAAACAAAACAACAACAAAAAAAAAACAAGGTGGAGCAAGCCCTGGAACACCACCCAAAGTTGACTGGTCATTAGAGTTGATAGCTGACTGACTTAGTATGAAAACTGATAAAGAAAATCAAGGGTTGGCCTTTCTACACAAACTGTGTTACAAATAACTTGTGAGAGAATGATCTTTACAATTCACAAAAATCATAGACAGAATCATTCTTCAGAGGACACGGGTTTGGTTCCCACAATCACATGACACATCAATTACCTGTAATTCCAGGAGATCCAATGCCTTCTTGGAGTGTCCACAGGCAAGGCACACATTGGAAACATCCAGGAAAAACACTCATGCACATAATAAAATAAAAAATAGAAAGAAAGAAAGAAAGAAAGAAAGAAAGAAAGAAAGAAAGAAAGAAAGAAAGAAAAAAGAAAGAAAGAAAGAAAATTTAAAAGTAAAATACTGTCTTATATGGTCTTCTTTCTCAGCACCAAAAGTAGATAGACTGTATATGAGCTGGCTAGAGTGCTGAGATTAAAGGTGAACACCACCACGCCCAGCTCACAGAGCACTTTTAAAATCCTCACTGTCATCAGTTTTATAATTTATGGGCATCCAACATCTGTGAATATTTTCCCCATACTTTATTAAGTTCGAACACTCAAATTTCAAGGGAAAATTTTATCTCTTTAGACCCCAAATAGTGAGATTTCCAACAACAGCACATGAACTTAGAGAGCTAGGGAGCAGTCACTGCAGGAGAGCTATCATAGGGCATGTGGCAGCGGAGAATCCAGAACGCTGGTGACAAGACTTGAGCATGGAACCTGGAAAGTCAAGCTGTAGCCTCCAGCCGCCAGGGCTCTGCGATTCCAGTTTTCTGAAACTCCTTGAAATTGCTTTCTGCTTAAAGTGGTTAGGTTGGTAATGCTTTCCGCAAGCAAGACCTATACATATCGGGTGGCCACGCTTGGATCAGGAAGGGAAGTACTCTATATTCCTATGAACTGAAGTATCTTTTCCAATAAAGAAGTGAAAGGCAGTGGTTAATAGTGAGTTTGGTGAGTTAAGCTTTCACAGGACTCAGACGTGTTTGTGTCTGTTTGTGTGTGTGTGTGTGTGTGTGTGTGTGTTCTATCCCTAGCTCATGCAGGCTTGTAGCTTGGTCCCTTATCCTCCCAAAGCAGCAAACGCTCAATCTTCAGTTCCTATTACTGCACTTATATGGGCTTTGACATCCTACTGCCGTGCTCAATTCATTGCGAGTGCCTGGCTGCATATTTTTGAAAATGAAGTTTTATGGCAACACATCCATATTCATGCATTTATTTATTGTCTATCATTGCTTTGCGGCCTTAATTGCAGAGATAAATGGTTATGAAATGGACCATCTGACCCCAAACCCTAAAGCATTTAGTGTTTGTCCCTTTACACAAAATGTTTGACAGTTCTTACCTCATGAGATCAGACTGGCATTTCTGGCTACTGGTGAGTTTTCTTTCCATTTCAGTTTAAGAAAGAAGGAGGGGTCTTTTTGTATTCCTTCTCCAGTTGCTTATTGTTGGTATAAAGAAATGCTACTGATTTTTCTAGGTTAATTTTATATACTGCCACTTTACTGAAACAATCTAGGAGTTTTCTGGTACAGTTTTTAGCATCCCTAAAAAAAAAAAAAAAAAGAAGAAAAGAAAGAAGGAGAGGGGCTGGAGATATGGTTCAGCAATTATGAGCACTGGCTGTTCTTGCAAAGGACCCAGGTTTGGTTCCCAGCACCCACATGGTGGCTAACAACCACCTGTAACTCAAATTCCAAGGGAATCTGATACCCTTTCTGACCTCCACAGAATTGCATGGTATAGGTGTGTACACTTATGTACACGCAGACAATACATACATAAAATAGAATATATTCATAAACTATGAAATACATAAAATAAAAATAATAAAGAATTAAAAAGAGAAGGGGGAAAGAATAAGAAAGAGAGTAGAAGAAGAAAAGGAGGAGGAGGAGGAAAGAGGGGAGGAAGGGGAAGATATTTTAATTTTTGACTTTTCTTTGGTGGGAGCAGCCACCACCAGCTCGGTCCACCAGTGTTGAGAGTTCCTTCTAAAATATGCATGAACTCAAATGCAATAGGAAAAAAAGCTGCATAGAAAACAAAAGGAAGGACTCGGGCATAGTGAGACCTGTAGTACAATTTAGAATTTCTAAGAGTTGTAGTAGATATCTCACTTTATCAGTATATAAACTTCTTCATGTCTCCTCTCATACAGGGCAATGCAGTAACCTGCTTTAAGCCATGGTGTCTGCAACTCTATAGTTAAACATAATGGAGGAGAGGATTATAAGGAGGCAACTTGTGGCTATTTGTGTGTGTGTGTGTGTGTGTGTGTGTGTCTGCTTTCTATTTTCTGTTGCTTGTCCAGCCTCCTACTCCTCAGTTCAAAGCAGGTAGTACTTGAAAGAGTAAAAAAAAAGTAAGTAGGAAAGAAGAATGCTGGTCCTAACAGTTTGCTTGATTGAAAAATTAGTTCAGACGTACAAGCTTGCATAGAGCCTCTAGAAGGTGCACGGAATAAATCTTTGAGTTTTTGCATTTCCCTGGGGTAGAGATTCAGTCCTTGAGCATCAAATGAAATCTCTCCAAGTTTTACCTCTTATCCCAATGGGCTCTGCATGAGGAAGTATCCTACATGCTTATCAACTGCCAGTCACCTTTAAGCTTCATTTGACTTTTCTTTTTCTGTAAATAAAACTTGTTTCTTTTTTCAAATTTCACATTCTTGAATTGTTTGTATTTGGCTCTGTCTGATCTTAAAGCAGATCCTTGGGAGATGAGAGGAAATAAAGAGAAGAACAATGAATCGGGAAAGATGTTGAGTTTGGTTATTTAAGACTGAACCGATTATCTCATTACCCCAGTTTCCAGCCCACTGGCCTGTGGAATGAGTGCTCCCAGGTCACTCCGGGTTCTGGGGCACCAGCTGGGCTCCACGTTCCACCCCTTCAGCTGTTGAGTTCATTGCAACTCCTGAGACAGTTTTTCATCAACTAAGATAGATTCTTGGGTAGTGAGCCTTTTTAATTGTGTAGCATGCTACACCGTCTGTATTTATTTATCTGGTAGCAACTAATTCATCAGAAAAGTCAAAGGAAAAGTTCTTTGATCCCAAAGGACAAAACTTCCTTTTACCAATCAATCTTCATCTACTCAACTGTAATTATGGATTATTTACCCAAATCTCCTTTCCCTGGCATCTCACAGCTAAGGTGACTGCAGCTAACAGATGAGATAGCAAGCAAGGTGATTTGTCATTAGGCAGGTCATTAGTGCTTAAGCGTTTAAGCCTGTTCTGTCTACGACAGCCATCTTTGCTACTCTGCTGGGTCATGGAAGACTTGGGGAATTGGTGTTTGATAGGAAGGAAATAATCTGCTTGTATTTTCCAAACACACACACGTACACACTCCAAAAGAACGAAGATAATGAGAAAACTAAATCATAAATGTTGTTTGGTTAAGACAGGCAAAGGTACTAAAGAGAATTCATGTTTAAGATAAGGACTTAAACTATACACAAAGCTAAAGTGTATTTCCACACTAATATTTTTTCTAACACAGCTTCATAAGCTGCTGTGAGTATGTACTGGAAAGCAGGATTAACGAGAAGATACAAAATGGCTGTCTTGTGATGGAGCCCTCTTGTCTCAGCTGGAAGAGCCCCTCCAGGAACATATATGTGTTTCTTCTGCTTACTCCCACCAAAGTGTAACTGCTGCCCTCTAACTGCTGCCGCATCACAGGGTCAAGGTCCCATCCATTCTTTAGCCTCTGCCCCAGCTCGGTCAGAGGCATCACAGGATGTAAAAGGTGGAAGTCTCTAAAATGATCTCTCATCATCTCTTCAAAAGAATCACCACCATCTAATCAGCATTAGGACATTGGCTTTTCTACCTTTGTGTTTGATTTGAGAAACTCTGGGGCTCTTGGAAACCAATACCACAGAGTCTTTCATTAATAGATAATGGGAGGAGAGCAGCCTACTTTGGAATGTAACCAAATACATTTTCCTTGAGAAGAAAGACAGGCACAGGAAGCTAGGAAGACTTAGTGTGTGTAGCCAGGTTCTCTGAGGGCACTGATGGCACCCTGCATTCATTTCTGTCTGTGTGCATGTGTGTATGCATGATTCTATTGCTCTCTTAAAGCTCTTTATCCTGAATATCTGTGTTGATATTAGTCTGTGTTGATCAGTTCCCTTTTGCCAGATTACTTAATGTCATAAATAGTAACTGTCATTGTCTCAAAAGATAAAACCAAAATCATAATCCAAGATTGACAGTTTGAGTTTCCAAATTTCCCACTCCCAGGCCTGTCTCTCCGTTGGGTCCAAGGAGAGAAGGGGACAAGGGGAAGCCGCAGGCCTTGGATGTGTTTGGCACGTTTCTTGGCACTGGGACCTGACCTTGGGTCATCCTCAAAGTTCCACAAGAAAAGCAGCAGCAGATAATTGCAGGAGAGTGAAAATAGGAAGGCTCTTTCCACACAGGCTGGGGAAGACTTGCATCTAAACTAGCTGATCAAGTCGCATAAATATTAATAACACCGTTTAAAGTGGCATGTGCTTCTACAGGCCACGCCTCAGTCAGAGCGGCTTCTATAGGCCAGCTGCTAGCTGCTGTCTCTGAGATCCATTTATAAATAATTGAAGTGTTTAGTGTGAAATTACCTCCCTGTGTATGAAAGAGATCATTGTGCAAGTGCCCATCAGATGGGGAATCCCAAATTACTGCTAGATTGAAGAAGACGGGGCGGGCCACTCTGCCAGGATATGTGTAGTTCTGTTTGTCTGTCTCTGTGTGGGTCTTCGTGATCTGTATGTGTGTCTGTGTCTATATATGCATATGTATGTACATGTGTGTCTCTGTATGTATGTCTTCATTTATATTTATGTGTGTATATGTGCTTGTATATGTCTGTGTTTGTGTAACTCTGTGTTTATGTGTCTGTGTTTTTGTGTACATGTGTCTGTATTTCAGTATGTATTTGTCTGTGTGTCTGTGTCTCTGTGTCTCTGTGTATATTTGTATCTGTATGTTTATTTGTCTATGTGTGTGTCTGTATCTATGTATCTATGTGATTTTTCTGTGTCTGTCTGTGTCTATGTGTCTGTTTTCTGTGTATTGTGTATCTGTCTGTATGTATATTTATATGTCTGTGTATGTATCAGGGTGTGTCTATGTATCTGTGCATGTGTCTGTGTTTATGTGTCTATGTCTGTCTCTGTGTGTCTGTGTGTCTGTCTACATGTACATATGCCCACACATATGCCTGTAGTACATGTACATATGCACACACAGCAGTGCAGCAGTCTTCTATAGAGAACGGGGGAGAAGACTGCTGTTTCAGTAGTTCCTCTGCTGCCATAAACTTGAATCTTTAGGACATTCTTCAAACTGGAAAGACTGGTAGAATAAACAGAAAAAGAAAACTGAAAATGGGAAAAGGAAAATGTCACAAGGATCCCACTGCTGTCACCTCATTCCTGAAGTGTGCTATGGACAGTTAAAGAAGCACACACATACACACACACACACACACACACACATGCACACGTGCACACACACATACACATACACACATACATAATTTGTCAGTCACATTACTCTAAGAGATACAAAGAATTCAAAACCACAGTAGATAGCAAGAGAGAGGGGATGAGAGAGAATTGCTTTATAGTCCCATCATTTCAGAATAAAGGTTTCTGGGGGTGGGAAGAAAATACACATAGCCACTTCATCTCATACTACATGACAGCTGTGTGTTTAATAAATTTATTCTGGGATGTAAAGATAATCAATCCGTGTATGGTCAACATGTTCCAAGTCCAGATCAATTCAGTTTTCAGAGTCAAATTGCAAAATATTCTCATTCTTATCTCTTCAAAGCAGGTCATGTAAAGTATGAAGGAAGGTTCAGGTCTGAATTTATAAGCAAGTAGCTCCTGACAAAGTTTTTAAAGATTCTGATAAAATTAATTTGAAGAAAATAATGTAAGAATTTTTTACAAAAATAAACATGATATTTCAGTCTTTTAACTTTTCTATGATAATTCATTCTCTTTAATTTTATGTATCAGAGTGTTTTGCCAGCATGTATGTAACTGCATCCATGTGTGTAATGCCTATAGAGGCCATAAGAGGGCATCAGATCTCCTGGAACTGGATGACCATGTGGATGCTGAGAACTGAACCTGGGTCCTCTGCAAGAGTAGCCAGTGCCTTTAACTGCACAGCCATCTCTTCAGCCTCAGCCATAACTAATTCTTCAAAGTAAGAAAACATTGCTCCAAAAATCACATCTTTTAACCAGCAATTATTTATTGATCATCTTTCCTGTTTAAAGTATTAATCAGATCCTGTGGGGAGCTCAAAGATTTATAAAGCAGGTCCCCTGCCCTTGAAGAACTTGTAGCACAGACAGTTGTTCTAAGGAAATAAACCCATGTTCTTATATTGATTTTTGGATCATATCTAATTCAAAAGATTTCTACAGAACTCTCCCCAACAAAGTCTACTCAGTTTGCACTGAATCATCAGCATGAGAAATGCAATAGAAATTTTTATATAAAATATTGCTATAAGGAGAACCCACTAATGAAAAAGGCTGAACTCACAACTCCAGTAACTTTGCACCGAGATTACATTTGATCAACTCAAAAAAAAAAAAAATCATCTACAGTTTCTCAGAATAGTGAGAAATTCTGAGAAGGAGAAGATAGAGTTCAATTGCTCTGTTTAACCTCCAGAGCCTGAGCTGTCAAAGGAGAGGCTTCTTACTGCACTGGGACCTAAGATAAGTGAAAATGAGAAGAAAAGCCAAGGCATATTTCTGGTATATTCAAAGGGATTTATTACCTGGAACTACTCAGATAGACGGGTGCTGCGACAGCTGCTGTAATTGAAGCAAATATCCTTTGCTTCATCAGTTCATGTGTGCTCAGCTATGCACTGGTGCAACCCAGCCAACCATCCGCATGCTCAGCCTGCTTAGCTGCTGCATCTTTAGGTCTCTGCATGTCCCTGTGTCCCTTCCAGGACCATAGGTGTGACACATATGTTCTCATTTTCTTCAAACTCAGCTCCCTTGGGAATGTAAGACGCCTCTTTAATGACATAACGTGGGAGGGCGAGGGTGTCCTATCCTCACAGACAATGGTCCATACTTGGACACATGTTCTATATGTCAATGGTATTAGCAGGAAACAGGGGACAAGACCTGGAAAAGGTTGCTCAGAAAATACTGGAAATTCTTTTCAGTGCCTTGCTTCCACCTCTTCCCCGGGGATCTTACATCATGTTGAAATCCTCTACTCATGTTTGTTTGTTTGTTTGTTTGTTTTTTTTTTTTTGTCTTTTTGAGACAGGGTCTCCCTGTAGCTCTGGTTGTCCTGGAACTCATTCTGTAGACCAGGCTGGCCTCGAACTCACAGAGATCCGTATGCCTCTGCCTCCCAAGTGCTAGGATTAAAGGCTTGCGCCACCACGCCTGGCATTTATTTATTTCTGTATGTGTATCAATGTACTGTCTGCATGCAAGTTTGTGCACCCGTGTCGTGCAACTGCTCATGTTTTCTATCCTTTGTCTCGTATTCTTGGAAACTTCCTCTGAGATCCTGTATGGATTTTGCATCAATATCTGTAGATGCTTTAGAGTTGATGACCTATCATTGTAAGATGATTTTAATGGAATCGATGTCAGATTAATAGAGAGACCCATGAGCATTAATGCACATAAGCCAGCTCCCTCCCATCAATCCAACACCCCCCGACCCATCCTCTGACTCACAGTATGGTCTCTGTAAGAACATGAAACAGGATTTGAGAATACAGACCTTGGAAAGATCCAATATGATCTCTGTTCTTGCACTTGTGTGGGTCAGACAGGGCAATGCCCCATGCTATAAAGGCATAAAAGAAGTGATTAAAAGAAAATACTACCTTGCTGATTTGCTTAATCCATCAAGTCTATTGCTCCTTCTTTATCTGAAGCCAGAAGCTGGTTTGAAGAGGGACATTTCCATTTCTAAAGGATGACTGTTCTGGTCCTGGGCTGCTGAACAACTAAATTGTCATTGGATCATTCTCTATGAGTGGGTGCTATGGTTCGAATCTGAAATGCCACCCCCCTCAACCAATATGTTGGGTCCTTGATCCCCAATATAGCACTGTCTAGAAGTTAAGACTTTAGGGACTGTGGGAAGACCTGAGCTTGGGCATGTGTGGGCTAACATTTCAGCCAGCATGTGTTCAGAGTCACAAGTAAAGATTACACAACCTTTCCCCGTTTACACCCTGTGAGTTGGGATGACACGCAATAGTGCAGAGATCTGGGATCAGCCACTGTGAGATGGTATCAAGCTGCCTGCCCCTGACTCACTTGAGCTGCTCACCCTGTAAGAATAAACAATTTTTTACAAATTCTACCACCTTATGAGATCTCTGGGTTGTTATTGCAGACATGTTTTTCTTAGCCAGATCGATCTTGGGGGTATCAATCTTACAGCTAACTTTTCAGCTTGTCCCTCATGGGAATTAGCAGTTTCCCAGCTCATTGGTTGCTGGCAGAGGCCAGCAGACCCTGGCCTTGGGTTTGGCTGTGGAATTACCAGTTCCACAACTGCGGGTTTAGCTATGAGGCCATCAGCCTCTTGGCTGAGTGTGTGGAGTTGAGGGGAGGGCAGGGGCTGTGGGACCACCAGTTCTACAGCTGGGCCATGGGGACCAACAGTTTCCAGCCTGTGTGTTGGCCGTGGAACTCTAAGGCTGAGTATTTAGCTGCGGGATCATCGATTCCACAGCTGAGTGCTTGGCTTCAAGACAGTCTAGCAGCTGCATGTTTCATCACAGGCCATCAGCCCATGAGATCATCAGTCACACAGCTGGCCAGGGGGCCAGCAGCTCCCTCAACAGAAGGAACCCAACAAGGGACCAGTTAGATTCTGAGGGCTTTGTAGGTAGAGGAAACCTGAAGAGGAGAGGCATGGCTGGAAGGAGTCACCGAAGGCTCGCCCTTCAATGGTGAATTTACTCTCCGGGTCTTTTTCTATTACTCTCTTTGCTACCAGGAAGTGATATGTTTACCTATACGGGAAGTTCCCAAGATGATGTCTGGCTTCTGAATCCTTTGCAAATGAGGCAAAATAAATCTTCCCTTCTTGGTGATTTGTTCAAGTATTTTGTCACAGCAACAAAAAGCTGACCGGCTGGGTATGGTGGCGCACACCTTTGATCCTAGCACTTGGGAGGCAGAGGCAGGTGGATCTTTGTGAGTTCAAGGCCAGCCTGGTCTACAGAGTGAGTCAGGACAGCTGGGGCTACAGGGAGACCTTATCTCGAAAAGACGAAAAAAAAAAACCAAAATTGACCAACACATGTGGCTCCTGCAGATTTCTGTGTCATTTTCCAAGTGTCCACAGTGTGTAAGGAAGCATCAAGATCTCCTAACAAGCAGGGGCTGGACAAGCATTGGGTCCACTTCCAGGGTTCCTTTGATTTACCTTCGTCTGACATTCATATTTTTAACATACAGGACTGTCCATTGCCCTGTGGGCTTTTTGAGAACAGAAAGCATCACAATTTCTTAGAACCTAGCCCTAGCAGAGTTCCTTGAACACAGGAGCTTCCCTCTATGGGTTTTCTGTGTGGAATGGACACTATGGACCCTGTCGTAGTTTCCTGCCTCAAGTTACAGCTATAGTAACTAACACAAGTCTAAATATATGTTCCTTTTCTCTTCATAGCTTAACAAAATAAAACAGTATCATTGGTATGATAGTGAAATCTTTGCATGTGGGTATAGATACATGAACTAAAATTAAGTAGAGGGACCAATTTTACTTCTGCTAGAAGGTGGATTTTAATGCCCCAATAGAAGACTGAGCCCCACATGATAAAACAGGAAAGCTTAATTGTACTGTTCCCTGACACTGTACTAGGAAGTCAGCATCTTAAATACAGCATAGAAGTCCATGAGAAGATATTTTTGTCACTTTTTTCTTCATCAAAATGGGAGATCTACACTTTGGGGAAATAAAATTCTGAGAGGGGATAAAAAGAGAGAGAGAAAACTTTTAGCTATTTCTTCCAGTTTCTCCTGTGCAACTTCAGTGCTCCTCACCTCGGAAATTCATATTATCTATTACATTGCATACTGAGCATGAGTCGTGCCCCGAGGAAGAGCTGAGACCCTCTGATTGATTGTAAACTCAACCTCAGGAATGCCTTGGGTAGTGAAAATATAAAGTCTTTAAAATTAGATTGGATACCATGTTTGTTATGCATGGTCTTAAAACCTTCAGCAATAAAAAGCACAGAAAGAGTTCCCTAGAATTAAATAACCTAGACATTTTGTAAACATCAATACATTAAGGAGCTCTACCATATTATTAGCATATTACCCATGCTTAAGATGGATGAAAGATGCCTAATTTAACTCTTCAAGTTGGCTAGCTGTGTCAGATAATTATCTATCTGAGCAAAACTAAGTGAATTGCTTACATTTTTCTCTTCTGTAAATAAACAGCAATAATATGTCCTATAGAACTGCTATAATCATGCTTAAATATCACTAGGCATCTTAAATGGGATTATCGATAAATATGCAGAAACACTAAACATGTTGTTGGATATAGGGCTGGGTTTTTACTTGCTTGTTTATTTGCCTCTGTCATTGAAATAATAATACTAGCTGGGTTTTTTTCTTGCCTCCTGTCATTGAAATATAGTGAAATACTTCATTTTAAATCCTTTAAGATCAAGAGAAATCTTCTGTGTCTGTTTAAGAAAATGCAAACCTATATGGAACAAATTAACAAAAACTCTAAAGGGAATGTGCATTCTCCCTCTATAAATCTCCATATTAATATTAATTAAAAGCTACCATAAACACGCAGACTAAAACCACGCAGAAAACAGAGTTTCAAAATGAGTAACAGGGAAAGAGATTGAGACACTGAATGGCCTAGCCATCAAAAAGGGAAGACAGGGAGGACAGGATCCAGCATTTCTTTTTGCATGTGTAAATGTCTACGTGTGTTTACTACAAACTAACTGAAAACTTAGATAATTGATGCAGACTGACCACGAGCTTCTTTTAACGAATTCTAAACTTTAAAAAATTAGTTTAAAATTTCTCCCTACGGATCATCTACAGATTGAAGTGAAGCGATGGACTTCTCCATTCAGTAATCCTCACAGTAAGAACCGTAAAGGAGGCCATGGCTTCTGCAAGGCTGGGCGGGAGTGCACCAACTAACCACAGACTGTGGTTTAGAAGAGAACAGCTCCAGTCTCCTGAAGCTGTGAAAAAAAGGAATTGAACTGGCTTAGGTCTGTTAAAACTATTCAGTTCATATCTGCAAGATACAAAATGAACAGTAATATTTGGGGGAACATTATTAGTCAATCTAGTGTTGCTCTATATTTTTAGGTATGAAAGCAGTTACCCAGTTTGTACTTGGAGTCATATCTAAAAGAGGGCAAGATTACAGCCAACAAGAATTTATATAATCCTATTTTGTGTGATGACCTTTGATCAGCTGTTTAATGGCATTTTCCTTTCTGTTTTTGTTTTGCATCATTTTTGGATGACTGATCTTATTTCCTCTGGTGTTTGTACTGTGCATACATGGCAGCCAGAGGGGGATGTCTGTGTCTTTCTCACTGAGTCTGGGCTAGAAGTCTCAGCTATCCTCCTGTCTCAGCCTCTTTCCATGCCTGGGTTACAGGTGCCTGTGTGGCCACACCCAGCTGTTTACATGGGTGCGGAGGATTTAAACTCCCACGCTTGTACAGCAAGTGTTCTTACCCACTGAGCCTTCTCCCCAGCCCATGACTAACGTTTTAAAATTATTTTAGTCTGAGCTGACTCAAATCTAATTAGTTCTCACTTGAGATTTGGTGTTTGAACCTCTTTCGATTAAGCCCACATTGAGAAGCAATGAAATTTTAGAAAAGCTTCTATCATGCAGAGGAAACAAGTTCTGGAGCCCAGATCATTTCAGAGCACTCATTATTTTTTAGTCACATAAAAAGGCATATCCAGACCTTTAATTGCTCCAAATTTATCTCCTGATGAGCCATTATGATCCATTTTAACCCCTCCCTGGCCTCAGGAACTAATGTTGTGATCGAAGCCTGTGGACAGTGATCTAGATTCTGAACGATCAGAAAAGCCTTTGTTTTCAGTTGCATCGTTTCCCTCCTGATCCCCTCCAGTGCCTGCAGACACACACTGTGAAACCCGAAAAGAAGTGTTGAAATCACAGCTATGCCACGTGAATGGCACACATTGTCTAGTAAACTAGTATTTGCTATTTTCAAAGATTCAGAGAGAGTAAAAGTATAGAGATCTCCATTTTTAAAGCTCAATTTTCTATTGCTTTTCTTTTTACCCCAAACAGCTTTTCTGGTAACTTAGTTTGCCAGTATTTATCACGAAGATGAGAGACTGGAAAAAGTTCAGGTCTGTCCTTTTGCTGATTCTAAGTACGTCGAAACTAAGTCTTAATCTTAAGGGATATGAAAGACACAGATGGAAGAAATCGCATGAATGGCCAGGTCTCAGAGCATTCAGGAGATATCCCCAGTTGGAGGCCAGCTTGGGCCTCCAAGTCAAAGAATGTGTGTGTTGGGGAAGGGGGGCATGGAAATGATATTAAGGGATGTATAAAAGGCTGTTAGGTTGGAGGAAGAGAGGAGAGAGGGTTTGAGAGGATGGATAGTCCTTCAGGCAGGAGCTCTGTTACCAACCGGCAGTGAGCGTCTGAAGGAGAGCATCAGCTCTACCAGCAAAGCAAGGTATCTGCTCTGAAAGGTTTCTGAGGAAAAGAAGAGGTCTTACCCCAAAAGGAATTACGCTATATTAATATGTGACCTGTGCCACTCAGCACAGGTAGGGGAGAGGGAGTTGGGCTATGTGACAAGTCATTTTTCTCTGGGTTGGGGAGTGGAGCTTGCTTTAATGTGTGACTCTGGGACATGACTGAAGTCAAGCTGCCTTGGACCCTCTTGTGTAGGAGGGCTGGGTGTGTTCTTCAGCTACCCTCTCTACTCAGAGCCTTGATGCTCTCACAAAGGCAGTCCTTGGAATTACAACTACATATTTAAACAGATCTAATATATGACCATTTGCCGTAACCTTGGGCTAAATGTTCCTATCAGCCCTGACCTCAATACGCTATTTTTCAAAACTGGAACTCTATTTCAATGGACATTATAATTGATCCAATTATTAAATTCCTACACATAAATTAAGAAATCTGAAATTATTAGCCATATATGTTAGGGCATGCCTGTGACCCCAGCACTTGTGAGACAGAGGTGGAAAGATCAGCTCAAGGTCAGGAAGGAGAATCAGGAATTCGAGGTCACTCTTGGATATACAGCAACATTGTAAACAGTCTGCCCCACATTGCAAGCCTGGTTCTTTTAAAAAAAAAAAAAAAAAAAAAAAAAAAGAGGAAATTTTCAAACTATATGCCATTTAGTGCAATTACATGCCTTATTTCATATAACCTATATCGAATTTGTGCTTACATTTGAGGAAACTATCTTAGAACAGAAGCTGGTTTGGCTTTATTAAGACCCATCCCTCCTTCTATATAATAAGCTTATTTTGTAGAGAATGAAATTCTGCACCCAAACCATGGGCCTAGCCATGGAGAAGCAAGACGAGGGATCAGAAACTGTCTTCCCTCAGCTCCAGAGAACTGGCTCATACATCACTTATTTTTTTGTAAGTTTCTGTGTCTTTATTGGGAAAGAGTTGAAAGAAATGAGCTTCTGGTAATGACAAGTCCCTTCTGGTTCTGAGTTTCCTAAGACTCCTAACAAATGGAAAGCCACAGATGATCGTTATTAGAACTAAGGATGTAGAAAAAAAAAGAAAAACACAGCTCTCACCTCAAAGGAAACAGGGAATCGTTTATTCTAGAGCCAAATATGAGTGACCCTGGCCCAGGAACAAGAAAAATTCAGGCTACCCCAAAGACCATGTTCTAACACGGTAAGAGCTCCGTGAAATTTTCATATTAACAAAACAGTGAGAGTCATAAATCATCACACTTCATACATTGGTGGGTTCATCAGGTACACAGCAGATGTTATCTGATGTCATTCTTAGCTTTTGACTTGGTAGAAACTAGGAGTCTGTTTGTATATCTCCAAAGGATTTACCTCATAGTCACAGGATGTTAAATCACACACAGAGGTGATTAATAAATGGCTATTCAATGGACTAAGATATCCCAATATACTTGGCCTTGGACCTGCAGCCTTCCAACCTCCACCATCACTAAGGGTCTAGTCAGTCAGTCAATGTTTAGTGTATGATGTAGTTTCTTTCCTGGGACCTTAGTTTGAATTAATGTTGAATCAAAGATAAAATGAGATATTAGTTAAAAATCAGCAAAGATAGCAGCTGTGGTGTCATATACCTTTAATCCCAGCACTCAGGAGGCAGAGGCAGGCCAATCTCTATGAGATGGAAGCCAGCCTGGTCCACATACAGAGCTTCAGGCCAGCTGAGGGTACAGGGAGACACTATCTCAAAAAAAAAACTAAAAAATTAAAGTTAAAATAAAAAGCAATAAGACAGGTTTTATTATTTTGTAATGTCTGCTCCAGTATAGAAGTCAGGGTAGCTAGCCTGAACTCAGCTTCTTCGCAGTGAAAGTGGGAAGTTTGTAAATACTGGGGTGTGGTCATGGAAGACACGAAAAGGTGAAGGAATGAAGAGGACAGGGGTGCCCAAGGTTAGACATAGAGGTTTGTTACTTGGTGCTTAGTTGAGGAGCAACAATTGGACTTTCAGGACAGGAGGCAGCGGCACAGACTGGAGCACAGTAGTGAGAAGCAAGAGTCACTGTGTTGGGTCTTTTCACTTAAAGAGATGACTCCCGGGGCTTCCTGGAGGCAAATTTGAATGTTAGAAAATTATATTCAAAAGGCAGAGAGAAGAAATTAATCATTGCTAATTACTTCAAGTGAGCATTTTAAGGATGGATGGAGTGGACTAGAGACAGTCTAGGGATGGGGTTTTAAGTTTATAGACTCCTTGATGAAATTCCTTGAAAGACTTTGTCAGTAGGAATGGACCAGTAGGGCATTCTTAGCCTCCTGGTGTACTGGAAGAGACCAAAGTTCAGATGAGAGTGATACCCAGCTTTTCAGCTATCAGTAGGCTTGAAGACCATTGAAAAGTACCTAACCCTCTGCCCTCCACTGCTGCCACAAACACACACACACGAACTCAAAACAAGACATTGAAACTGTGGTAGTTTGGGTCCAAATAATGGGATCTGAAGGTAGCTCTGTCCTTGGGTAGAGATATGTCTTTCTGAATTGCCAGGAAGATTACAAGATTATTTTCTAGTAGCTGGTTTCTTGGTAAAGAACAAAGCCAAATCATTGTCTGCTCCATTAAGAGGTAATGTGAAATAAGCCTGTCAGTCTCCTAGACAGGCAAGCACTCCTCAGGAGCTGTCTGTTCCAGAAACTAAGAAATACTATAAAGCTTATCTAAAAAATGGATGCTGACACAATGGTGCCTTTGGTCACTGTCCATGCTTGCCCTCAGGAATGCCTATTGTTCTGTGATAAGCTCAATTATCCTTCCTACCATACACTCTGTCCTGTTTGAATTCGTTCAAACAGGGTCCTGGCAGCTGAGAGAAGAAGAAAGGGAGGGAGGCCTAGCAACAAAAACACTTTCTACTATGGCACAAAGTCAAAATTAAGGAGGTGCAAAAAGAGTTTACATATGTGAGAAATTGTTTCTGCCAAGTATATAGAGTTTTAAACAAAAGAAAAATTAATATTGGTATAGGATACTTGTAGCTTATTATAGTACTTGAGCCATTTAAATACCAATAACTGCATTTATCTTAAGTGTGTAACAGTTAAATGTTCAGTCCATTGTAACATTACCTGTTCTCAAGAAAAGTGAGTTAGTTATGACACTCTGGAGAGCTATACTGGAAAAGGACAAGCCCATCTGATTTATACTAATAATCATAATTCTTCACAAACTCTGTTACCAGCCACAGTGGGAAATGGAGGCCTATACTGCTGCTTGTATGGAGGAAAATTCTTTCAAAGACCCAACTTGGGTGAAGCTGGGAATTCAGATTACAGAAAAGAGTGGATAGAAATCTTTACCAGTGACACATCTGACAGAGCATTAATGTCAAGAATATATAAACTACTCAAAAAACAAAGAAGTAAGAAGACAAATGACCTACTCAAAAGATGGAGTAAAGAGCTGAATGGAGTCTTAACCAGTGAGGAATTAAAGGTGGCAGAGAAACATCTTAAATATTGTTCATCATCGTTAACATTTAAGGAAATGCAAAGTAAAACCACTCTCAGATATCATATCACTCCAGCACAGCTAGCTAAGATCAAGAAAACAAAAGACAACAGATGCTGGAGGGGTTGTGGGGAAAGGGGAATACTCATCCACTGCTGGTGGGAATGTAAACTTGTACAACCACTATGGAAAGCAGTGTGGAGAACCCTTAAAAGACTCAGACTGAGCTTACCACGTGACCCAGTCATACCACTCCTGGGTATAATACCCCAAAGACTCATCCTACCACAGAGATCCATGTTAATTGCAGCTCTCTTCACAATATCAAAGAGCTGGAACCAACCCAAATGCCCAACAGAGGAGTGGAAGACAAAAATGTGGTACATCTACACAATGGAGTACTATTCAGTGGTAAAGAAAGATGGCATTATGAACTTTGCAGGTAAATGGATGGAGCTCAAAGCCATTTTGCTGAGTGAAGCAACACAATCCCAGAAAGACAAATGGAAAATGGTTTCCCTCATTTGTGGATGCTAACACCAAATCCCCCAGATGAAAGGCAAGCTGAACGACATTATGTTTATATTTTTGTTTATCTGAAACTGTTATAATGTGAATCTCTCAATGAGCTCTAGAATCCACCCACCACTTATTTTCAGACTCTGTAATTACTGTATATGGGTGGAGAGTATGTATTCATATTTTAGAGTAATATAAAATTAATGGAGGAAAATGTGAATTCCTAAGCATAAAAAAAGACTGAGAGAAAGATGCAGGACAGTTATGGCAGAATGCATGATCTGGGATGGGATGGGGTGGGGTGGGGGGAAGGGATAGCGGAATATGCCTGAACAGAAATGAAAATTGATGTATGAAATATACAAAACATCAATAAATAAATTAGAAAAAGAATTTCAAGACAGAGTATGAAGCAGGGTTGGGATTTAAGAAGAAAGGTTTATATCCCAGCATAGTGGTGCACACCACTTAAAGAATCTCCATTGGCAATGGGAGGATCACTTTCTAGGGCCAGAGCCTGGGCCCTGGTGGCCCTAACAAGCTAGGCTTGTCCATCCATCCTCAATATCTCAGCTAAAGGGACAAGAATTAGTGAAAAGCAGAGAAAGGATATTCATTCAATGCAGTCATTCTAGGAACCAATGAAACAGTCTAGGGAGTGCCCAAATTTACCTTTGGGGTCCTGACATAAGACTCAGGTTTAAATACAGGATGAAGATATGCATAAGTGAGCAGACTCGTGGAGCTGTGGTCCCACCCATTATTGACCCATCAGTAACTCCTGTAAGGTGGTCTGGTAGGACCCCAGAGCTGGGTGAAATCTCTTCCTGGGAGACAATGTCCTCTTCTGGCTACCATCAGGCTTTGGTGGCCTTTTCCTTCCTCCAGTGGTGAGGTGCTTAGGGAAATTTCAATTCTTTGGGGACCATTGCTTCAGGAACCTGATAGCCGACTTGTCTCTCACACGCCTTAATCCCTGCCAGGCTCCTCACAGTTATCTTCACTTTAAAAGCAAGTTTCAGTCCAGCCCGCTTCAAATGAAAAACCAGAAAAGGTTCCAACCCAGATTTAAACTTGGGCATTAGTAGAAGAGAGGGAAGGAGAGAGGGGGCAGGGAAGGGAGGAGGGGGGAAGGGAGGAGGGAGGGAGAACAGTGCACACCTAAGACCTAAGCACCTGCTTCTGCAGAGGTGCTTAAATGTCTTAACAATTGCTGTGTATAAAATTTTGCTGATTCTGAAATTACATATCTCAAAGGCTTCTAAGAAGTTTTTTTTTTTTTCAGTCTAATTAGTGACCTAGACTGAGGAGGATTGGATAGTTTTATAGTCTAAGAAAATCCATACTTCACAAGGTTGAAAGAATCCTGACTACAGTAAGTTATAAGGAAATTAGAATGTGTTTTGACTGTGTACAAAATTCCTAATCATTGTCCAATTCTCAGAAATTTATACATTTACACGTGTGGAGCAAAGAACAAGGTTCAACTCAGGGGTGGCACAAGATTAGGCCTTTACATCATGCAATCATGCATTGTTATTTTAACATTATTTGAAATATGTATATAAGGAAAGAGTATTGGCTATATTAGCAATCTTTACAGTGTATTTTAAGTTAATATGCTTCACTCCCAGCCAGTAAGACATACTTCAACCACACCAGAGAGAGGATTGTCCTTGTCTTTATACCTGTCTTGGTATGATATCACCTTTTCTAAAACAAGGCATTTCGAACTGAAATACCTTGACAGGGTATTTCTCTGTGAAGTCTTGTTTGGCTTTCATGAAAAATTTAAATGTGAGTCTTTGTAAATGCAAATAAAAATATTAAAAAGTACTCAGAATTTCCAAAGCATGGATTGATATTTTTTCATACAATAATGTTTATGTGCTGTACCCTCTACTGTGGTACCATAATTAAACCTGTTGGCATTTCCATTTTTAAACCCAAGTCATAAAAATTCCCTCTGAGCAATAATGTACCATTCCAAGTCTCAAACCAGTAGTTTCCACTGTTTAGGAACAATATTTGAGAAAGTTTTAGCAGGGGGCCAAATTCTAAACAGGTAAAACATAAAGAACCCTTTTAAAAATATCACCCTTGCTGCTTGTTCCGCTCTCTGAAAACTAATTTCAATCTAATGTTTGATGTTTATAAATAGGATAGACAACGAACGTAGTATGAAAACTGCAGTCAAGCTTACAGCTGAGTTCGAGGTACAGTTGAGACAGAAAATGCTGTTCATTATACAAGGTACATTTTGTTTATTGGGCCAAGAGCTTAAGAATTTGGAGGGAAATTAAGAAAACGACAAATTTACAAAGACAAAACTAGAAGCAGAAGTTAATATTTGGCATGAGAACTTACAAAGTTAGAAAGAATGACAAATACTACAATATAAAATTCAGAAGGACAATAAGTTAGACAACTAGATGTTTTACTCTTTCAGGAGTCAACATTTTCCCCATGTATATTCACGTAGTCTACTTTGAACACCAATTTACATAAAAACAAATTTGTAATATTGTGTATTATAGGGATAACTTAATTGGTCTTCACCATCTGCTTAGCAAATTTTTTCAATAAAAGACTCAGTGGGGAATATCGTAGGCTCCAAAGGCCACACATTCTCTTTGACAGCAATCTACACTTGCTGTAACACAAAACAACAAACAGTTCATGAATGAGCATGACTGTTCTAGTAAAAGTTATTTATGGTCTTTGAATTTGGAATATGATATAAATTTCACATATCATGTAATATTGTTTGCTTTCCACAATTATTAAAAATATGCTCATGCTAAATTTATGGGCCATGCAAAATCATTGGCTATCATTGGATAACCTTTGTTCTCCTTTACTGGTAGAAATTCGTTTTTTGTTATTGATAGCTTTTAACAATGACTTTCAAACTCATCAATTAGTTATTATCTATATTTTATGATCGTTATCAGGTTTGAAAAAAAGCCTTTTATATTTGAGTAATTGAGGTTGTCTTCTGATGTGACTAATTTGTGTTTTCCCAACTGATGGCATTCATTTATGGTGGGGATGACTTTTCTGGACTAACGTCTTTTACCTAACCTTGTAACCAAAGACAGTTTTATGTTCCGAGATCACTCAACACTATCTCAGCTTTATAATGTAAATAAGCTTACTAGGCCTTGGGCTCATCTTATTATCTAAATATATAGCTGCAATCCTTCAGGAACACCGTGTGTGTGTGTGTGTGTGTGTGTGTGTGTGTGTGTGTGTGTGTGCTAGGAGATAATATTCCCTGTGTTGCAAACAACAGGTGGGATTAGGATGACAACATCTCTTCCTGGCTGTGTGTACTGTTCCAGATCAACAGGGTTAAGAAGCGATGTAATCCTTTGATAAGACAATTCCTCTCTTCCTTTCCTATTTCACGTTGGATGTACAATTTCAATGAAGAGAGAGCAAGGCCTTTGTTCAGTAGCACAGTCCTGGAAGAAATCTGAAGAACAAGTTCTCAGAACAGTTCGGGTCATACTCTTCGTTTAAATGGATGCTGAGAGTCACACTGTCTTTGGGCATTGCCATAATGTGGCATTGTAACTCCGCAATTCATCAGTTTGTGATTACACTGTCATCAGTGTAAATGTATAATGGAAACTCTGTTATGTTTTTATACTATTAACATCATTAAATCACTAAGAAGTTTTAATATTTTCCCACCATCTCATGGTTCACTCATAGCTCAGTCCAAGGACCTGTTTACTATTTGTTCCATGAATTCATCAGCCCCATTAATTATTACTTTTCCTATGCCCTCAATGATTTATTGCTTATAAATTTACACTCAATGTTAGAATAATTTCTATTGATTTCATCACTTTCTTTAGTCCCTTTGCTTCAGGTCTTGTGGTAGTTTGAGTGAGCAATGTCCCTAATTGGCTCATGTATTTGAACTCTGGGTCCCCACTTGGTAGTGCCATTTGGGGAAGTTATGGATATTTATGTTATGGAGCCATGCTGGAGGAGGGTTTGAGAGTTCACAGCCTCCCCTGACTTTCAGTTCACTCACTCTGCTTCCTGTGTGCAGTTCAGCTATGATCTATCACCTTCTTTTCCCTTCCACCATTCCTTCCCACACAAGTACATATATGGACATGTAGCCCTTGAGAACCATAATCTAAAATAGACTCTTCTCTAATTTCCCTTGGTTTATGTTGTTTTATCACAGCAACAGAAGAAATAACTAATACAAGTGTGTATGTTTTTATCTTAAAATAGCTTTCTGCTCTTTAATAAACTTTAATGACCAAAGAAGGGAAGCATCACCCACCTCTAACTTGACTCTAATGACTCACTTGATTTATTGAGACATTCCACCACATCTTCTCAAACCTCTTGTCAACTTTGTGTCAAGACCCCAGAAGGAGTTCACACCCTGGACTGTAAGGGTATCCCAGGAAGCCATCCCTTACTGGGGCTTGCACTGACCTAATTATACATGGGAGTAACTGGATAGCTCACAAATATATTCCATCAAACCCAACGAGTGTAGCCTCAAGCTACTTATGCCTTAGTCAGATTCTGAACATTACAGACACCCCAATACTGTCCATGTTGGGGGAACAGGTAACAGGAGGGAGATAGACTAAAAAGAGATGACTTTTTTTACTGACTACTGACCATTCTGAGTATGTAAAAGCACTGACATGCTTAAGTTCGCCTGGGTTGGTCTCCTAGTGAGTGCACTTCTGATTATCCCCTAGGTGGCTGACGTCCTCTAAGCAAACACTGAAGCCACCCCCTGCATTCACCTGGCTATGCATCTCCATAAATGGAAGGAGCTGAACACTAATCTTGTAAGGCAGAAGAAGCCAAAGAGAGTGTGCTGGATAGTGTTAGTGTCAACTTGACTCACCTGGGTTGAGGAGCCTTAACTGGGGAATTAGCTCCATTGGACTGGCCTGTGGCCATGTCTATGGGATATTTTCTTGATTGTTGAGTGATGTGGGAGGGCCCAGCCCACTGTGGGTGTTGCCACACCTGGGCAGATTTTTCTGTATTATATAAGAGAGCAGGCCAAGCATGGGCCAGGGGAGCAAGCCAGTAAGAAGCATTCCTCCATGGCCTGTACTTCAGGTCCTGCCTCCGGGTTCCTGCTATGAGTTATTGCCTTGGGCTCCCTCAGTGATGAACTGTGACCCAGGAGATTTAAGATAACTAGACCCTTTCTTCCCCAAGTTAGTTTTGGTCGGAGTTTGTCACAGCAATTGAAAGGAAAGACAGAAGACACACAGATTTCATAAAAGGTATTTTTAATACAGAAATAAGTAACAGTTAAATTATTTTTTAAAAGACCAAATTAGGAAAGTCATCTCCTGAGGGTTTTTAAATATAATTTAAATGCTTAGGACATTTCATTCCACAAAGCTTAGTAGAAAATTTTATATCATAATAATTTCCTAATTATGGGCTCTAGTTTAATGATGTTATTGCATGTATCCATTTATTCCAAGAATTAAAACAAATATACATTAACTAAGTAGTGTAACAAGACTAAAGGCCTAAGTTACAAAGGAAAACAAGAAATTCATGAAGTCTGTTCCCTAGTGAAAGAATACGGAAAAGATTGATTACAAGCTCACAAAAGCAGAGTCTATTCTGATGTAAGATCATTACAGTCATCTCTTTGCCTTTAGGGCCACACCAGTCATTGCTCTTGAGAGCCTCAAGAGAAGGATAAATTGATGAGCACTTCAGGTTTGAGTATCTTCCTAGCTTAGAAAGCAACCGCACTCCTGAAGGTTTCCATAAAAGTCATCTTTGTGTAAACAGAGTCATTTAAGGGTTAATTAATCTGCAGCCCCGCCCTCTCCTCCTTTCTTTCTACTTTCTTTTAGCCTTAGGGTCCACCTAATATGTTTATAGTCCTAAAACCACAAGCTTTTGAATGTGTATTGTTTTTCTAATATAAACCTAATAGCTTTTTTCAGTGTTGTGATTATCCATGTAAAGGATAATTAACTCCAAGAAATTACTATTTTTTTAAAGACTTGGGTACTATAGCAACAGTACAGGTACCCCAAGTCTATTTTCCAACATTTTAAGTTGAATACTATATTGAATTTTAAAATACATACCCACAGCTCTGCCTGGCTTTGGAAAAACATAAAAGATATCAGATAATACAAACACAACGAGATAATTTACAATAATAAAAATATTCATGTTACAGAAAATCATCTTCATTGTATTCAATTCTTGGTTCTGTTAAGTTACAAGCTTTAGTGCTTTTAAATTATAAAGTAATCTATGGCAGTTTAAAGGATTGTTTAGTTTTTAAACTTTAATAAATGCTCAGCGTAATGAAGCTCTCTTTCCTTGTGTTGTCTCTACCTTATTAAGGTATTATTTTACCATAATATATATGTTTCTTGTAACAGTTGGGACAGTGTTAGGTACATGGCTTCATTGAGAGACAAAAGCAATATTTTCATAGTTATATCTCCCATTATGCCTATCTGCCCCAGTAATTTTAAAGAACTAATTTTATGTGTAATTCTATTGTCTGTAATAGTAGACATTTTACAAGTACTGTAGAGCTTTAGGGAATATGTTTGGTGCAAGGCTTAATTAGGCCATGGTGTGATTTTGACATCTTTCTTTATGGTTCATAAATTTCTCTGTTGCTGACACATAACTTCAACAGTTTGAGAAACAGAAAAATCTTAGCTTCCTTAATATTAAAAACAGTATTACATTGTCACGATATGGTGAGAAACTTAATTTTTTGTTTTACTTAGTTTTAAATAACTATTATCTTGCTTGACAAGTCAAAATCAACTAGTAGTGGACTGAAAGAAAACTAGCTAAAACGCATCAATAGCAAAATGTGGTAGATGAAAAGAACTTTAAGTCCCCACTTTGGGAATAAGCTCAGGGAACAGGCATCATGCTTCAGGGACTCAAGCAGTTCTCGCTTTGCTGGTGTTATCAACATCTGCACTTGTATTGTAAACCGCTTCCCTGCCTAGAAATGAAGGGCGATTCTAGAACTCTTAGGTAGGTCATCAAGTAAGATTTATACTACATGCTCATATTTCTTCTTCCTTTTTCCTATACTTAAGTCACACAATTCTAAGAGTGAAAATATGAATGGAAATCACTGGCAGGTTATCACATTCCTTGGGTTTCCTAATGTCTAAGATGCTAAATCTTAAAATGTAATTTACAGTGTCAGCTCTTGTTCCAGGTGGGTGCTTAGACTCTTCTTTATATTCTGGTATTCAAAGAGTTTACATATTCAGGGCATGCATATGAAGTTCATTTCCAAGTTCTTTCTACTACCACACAGCAAGGAAAATGAGGGTTAGTATTCTCAGTTTCCTACATTGCCCAAGAAATCCTGTTATAATCAACCCTAAATATATACAGTCTGCTTTAAAGCATACACTATCCTAAGCATATATTCTTTAAAAGTTCATTTATTCTCTGAAAATTTCATACATAAATGCTATGTCTGTTGATCATACCGCTCACTCCTCTCTCCAGCTCCCCCTACTAGAACCTCCTAACAATCAACCAGTTATGAGTTTGTGCATTAAACATCATCTGCATAAAGGCACTTCTCTGATAAGGTCTGAGAGCTACACTAATTCATATGGAGATACAAATTTAGAGGGCAGTTTGATTCTACGTCAGATTTGCAGAATAATAGTAGTATGTTTCCCTTAGGGACCTGTGACCATCCCAGTCATGGACTCTTGGTCAGATTTTAGTAGCAGGCATATGCTTCCTCCTGTGGAGTAGGCCCTAACTTCAACCAGAAAGCAGGTGACTATCGCCATGACATTCATGCCACTATTGCACCCATGGGACTATAATGCCATGCTGGGCATTATTGTAGTTCACAGAGTCCACTGCTGGGCACGACTCTTGATGTGACTTTTCCCTAGCAGCCTATGCAGTACTTTCCAATACTATGAAAGTCAGAAAATAGGGAGGAAGCTTCCTGCTCAGTACCAAGTTGATTTCTCCATGTCCTAGGACTACAGAAGGTTGTGTCTTCAACAATAGGGTCTTACTGTCAAGTTCTGATGAGCAACCAAGAGCAATAACAATAACCTGTATTGTTTCGGGGGTCTCTGGAACAGCCCTGGCCAACAACTTTAGGGGAGGTATCCCACATAAGACACTTGGCTTTTTATTTGGCAACCTATAGCTTTTGAGAGGACTGTTATGCCCTGTGTAGGGTAACAAAAATTGAACTCTTCTATATAAACACACACACACACACACACACACACACACACACACACAGCTTATAAATAATAGATTCCCATGTGGCTTTTTCAAACATTTATGGTTTTAGCTCTCTCTCCCCCTTCCCAGCTAAAAATCTCTTAGTAGATCTTCATATGTCTGGAAAAGAAGGGCATGCAGAAGGAATTTGGGAGAATATATATATATATAATAATATATATATATATAATTTGTCTGCAAATCAAGGCCATCCAGTGTAGGAAAGACAGATAAAGGACAGCATCTGGACTAATTGGCAAACTTGATTTCCTTCTCCACCCAAAAAGTTAATGAATGGATATGCTTGAGAATTAACATATCAAAGCACGAGAAACAACAGGCCTATCAAAGTATGAAGAAGAAAAAAAATGCTTGGCATTGTATGTATGAGATATTGGAGTTAGGGATAAAAGGCAGGATGCTCTGCTAGAACAAGGGTAGAGTCAACTTGTACTTCCCTAATGGAAGCTGGAAAATCCGTTTTGAATAAAATCTTTGGTGGGGCTTGACTGGAGGACCCAGCTCCAGCAGGAGAGTTCCAGGCAGAGTTCAGTAGCACAGTGTCAGGACACAGACAGTTCTAAGAGATATTTGGGGGAAGGAGTATCCTCAGAGTTTGGGCCACTTTAAAAAGATTGATTTACAAGTCAGGCTCTTTTGGTCAGTTAATTGTAGTGCTGGCATAGCAATGCCAAAATCCAGGAATGAGTGAGTCTCAAAGAAAGAAAAACACTTTGTGACTTCTCTAGGAAATGGTTTTATTGCCCAACCTTAGCTTATTCATCTGATAATTCTACCAAATGTGCTGATACCAAGGGATTAGATGAACAATGGTTCTTCTGGTCAGTTTTTAACACTGTGTTGGTGGGACATTTGAAATGTCCTTGACAAAGAAGGCCTCAGGGGCAAGGCTCTTGAACACAAGACCCATGTACATATTTAAAAGCAAACAAAAGCTTCTGGATTTTGTTGGTTTGCCTTCTTTTGTTTGACTCGTAGTTCCCCAACCTAAGGTGCAGACCAGATCCACATCCGATACCATGTCCCAGGTTCTTCCTCACTGCTACCATTGATATGTAAAGTGGCCTCCATAAAGGGTAGGTGTTGAGAGCTCAGTCCCCAGCTGCCAGCTTTGCTTTGTTAGGCTCTGGAAACCTTGGGAGGGAGGACTTAGCTGGAAGAGGAAGTCCCCTAGGTGAATGCTCATAGATTTTCTTGTCCCTTTCCCTTCCTGTCTTGCTCTCTGACTCCAGTATACCATGAAAAGTAAACAGTCGGCTCCTATACATGCTCTTCTACCATGGTCTCCTTACACAGCTCTATAAGCCACAGAGCCAAGTGAAGATGAACTCAACCCTCTGTACGTGAGCCAAAATAGCTGCCCCTATTTGAAGGTTATATTTTTTAATCACTTAACTAAAGAAATCAAGAAGAGACCCGTTCCAAAGTGCCAGTCATTCTGTTCAGCTGTCCATTGCAGGCAATCAACAGAATTTGATCTCAGTATTCAGACACCTATGGAGTCAGGGTCTCAGAAGACTAGGACAAATGAAACAATTTGTCACTAGCATAGATGGCTGAGTTTGAGTTGATCGCAAAAGAAGCAGCAGTGTGCTCTATGTTATGTATTAAAATAAAAAGGTTTACATGCGTGGTCTGAGCTCCACCTGGGACAGTGTGACAAGCACTGTGATTCTGATATAAATAACTGAAAGTGCAATGAAAAAAATTACCCTTGCTTGATACATTTGGTAAAAATATAAAGCAATTTAATCTTTCACGTCTCAGAACACCGGCAATTCTTTTATTAGAAATCACTCAAGCAACTCAGATTAACCTAAAAATATTCGTTAAGAAGCAACTTTCTGCTTTCAGTAACCACACTTTATCTCATTTCATCATCAAATGACAGAATTTACTGTAGATTTTTTTCTATTAGCTGATTCTTTGGCAATTTCATGCATGTGTACAATACATTCTGCTCACACTTGTCCCTCCTCCCTCCCCCCATCAAGCTCCACACTCCCCCCCAAGTCCCCTTTCCATTCTCAGACCTTCTTGTTTACTTTCAGTTTTGCTTTGCAGCCCACTGGGTTTAACCAGGGCGGCTTGTGCTATTCACTACAACGTGAGTTCCTGGCCAGGGAAACCACAGCAGTTTTGACTACAAATCTCACTGGGGTCTTTGGATTTTAGTGATCTTGGCTTGGATTTCTGCCTACCTACATGACTCATTTTATGTTTTACCCATCTGAAACATCAAGTTACACATCAACAATAGTTCCTATTTCCTGTTCAAACAATGAAAAATAAATTTTTTTAAATTGTGATGTACAGGTTTTTATTTTTCTTTTCTATAGTTTTCTTTTCTCTCTCTTTTTTTTTTTTTTTTTTTGTTTTTCTTTTTATTTTTTTTAACTGGGATTGAACCCGGGTCCCCAGTAAGAGCGGTCAGCACTCTTAACTGCTAGGCGATCTCTCTATCCCCTCTTTTGTTTTTTTTTGTTTTTTTTTTTGACAGATTTCACTATATAACCCTTGCTGGCTTTGTACTCACTGTGTAGATCAGGCTGCCCTTGGACTCACAAAGATCTGCCTGCTTCTATCAAACAATTTTTCAAAAATATAATTATTAGCAAAATTAAAAGTACTCATCCCTTTTTTGTACCGTTGAAATGTAGGGGCTGGAGAGATGGCCTAGCAGTTAGGAGAGCCGACTGCTCTTGCAGTGGACCCAGGTTTGGTACCCGGCACCCACATGGCGGCTAAGAACCATCTGTAACTCCAGTTCCAGGGGAATCCGACACCCTCTTTTGACCTCCAAGGCACGACACGGGTGCACAGACCTACATGCAGACAGTACATTCATACACATACAAGAATAAATAAAAAATTAAAAATAAATATAATTTAAAAAATTAAAAAAAAAAGAAATGTAGTTAAATGCAAATCAACCATGTTAGAGTCCAGGTGTTATAGAGGTCAGTTTTATATATGAGCTGAATGTAGATTCTGAGCATTTGCATAAAGTAAATACAAATTCTGAGCGCTTACATAATTTATGCATTTAACACAACTCTGCATTCTTCTCTGAAATGAGGAGTTTCTCATCAGGTTCAATATTTAAGATTCATTCAATTCATTAATTCCTTATAAGATTCAATAGTTGATAGAGAGGTTGCCTTGGGTTTAATCCCCAGCTCTGTGTAGACCAGGTGTGATGGAGCTCACCTAGATAGGCAGGTGAGAAGTTCAAGACCATCCTCTGTTATATAGAATTTCAGGCCAGACTGGGCTACATAGACCCTGTCTGCAAAATAATCAGGCACCAAAGTAAAATCCTATCAGCATGAACTGTCCCAGGACAGTCAGCTATTTCATCACAGCTCTGCCTTTTCCAGGCTATGTAGTTCTGATGTCTCCAGCTAACAGCCTTTTGGCTTGAAGTTTTCATCACATTCCACTGTCTTTATGCACTCTTCCAGTCTCTCCACTATGGAAGCAGTCAAGGTCATGCTTAGGTGTGGGTTTAGTAATTTTGGGGGGGAGTGGGGGTTAGTACTTTTATTCTGATATACTTGGTACCTTTATGTTAATTCAGTCTGAGTTGCTTAGAAAACTGGTGATAGGATGATGTCACTTCTGGATTCAGGATTCAACCTCTGGCCCACTGAGCCATGCATGAGCCCTCAGTGTAAGCTCTGACAGCTGGTGACATAGTATTGTGCCATCATTACCAACGCCATGTTCCAACATGAACAAAGTAGAAAAGCGTGGTCATAAGGTAGTCCTCAAACAGAGCAGCAATCTTGAGTCCTGCGTGTCTCTTTATACAAATGTTTCCCAGGTGAACTTGATGCCAGTGATTGACAGCTAGAGCTCTAGAAACACAGCTCTGGAACAGCAGGGTGGCCTAGCTTCACATGCAAGCTTTGTACGTTGTTTTTGACACAGTAGCTTAATATTATTTTTTTTTCCCTTCTAAAAGAGATTTAGCAACTCGTCCTCTGGGATATCCTCAGAGAGCAGTGTCCTGAAGTTTGAAGTTGGTTTCTCTTGTTGCTGAACAGCATCAAAGAGATGCTCTCTATGATTTTGAATGCATGAGGGGCAACACATAGGGTCTCGCCTAGGTGACTGACAAATGTTTTTTGGTTTAATCAAAGAGCTAAATGCTTTACTAGATGCAGCTCTTCCCAAGAACAATTTTAAATAAAATCCTGCATTCGTTGATGAGACTCAGTGAACAGAATATAAAAATTCCCTGCCAACATGGAGTCAAGCTGGGTTGGCATCAGGCAGCTTACCATGTAAGGAAATGTCTATTCACCCCAGATAGGCCTGATGTCAATAGATCAAAGAAGATATTGCATTCAAGTTTAGCTTGGTGAAGCAATGAGGTTGTTGGGATTACTTCCAAAAGCATAGGTGACTACACAACTAGGAAGGCCCCTGGGCTACCGTGGGTAGCCACACCACTGAGTCTCACCTGAAGCACAGAGGGCTCATGGCATATTGCTTCACTGCAGAATCTCCTCGGCAACTTATGGGCACCTACACAACCAAAGGGACCCAACCCAGGCAATTTAGAGTGGGGAGGCCATGTGAGGTCTCTTTAGCTCTGTGACCATTATTACCTGTCTCTCCACAAGGTAATGTCAATGGACCCAGTCTTATGTGGGTCTCCTGGAGGTGACCACAGATGCTCTGATTCAAGACAGCAACAATCATGTATGTCTACCCTGGAGGAAACAGCCATACAATAGTGTCTGGTCTAGTCAAACTACTAAAAAGAAATACCCCGAGTGGAGAGTGTAGCTGGGTATTATTATGTCAGGTGGTTTATCACTTGAATTCTATTTTTTTGTTCCCTTTAATTTTATTTTATTCCAAAATATGAATACATACACTCCACACATAAATCAAAATTACAAAGTCTGAAAATAAACTATAGGTGAATTCCAAAACAGCACTATGATCTGTAGGCTCTTGTGCATCCTGGCCTTGTTTCAGGTACCACAACTTATACATGTTGAAGGTGGCTGTGAACCACGTTGGGAGGACTTGGGAGCCTATGTACTAAATCATAATAGAATTGGTAGCTTCTGCCCACCCCTCTCAGCTCCCCTCTCTATTTCCCAGGCCTCCTTTGAACACAGCCCTTAGAATCTCCACAGCTCAGGATAAAAGTAGACCTAGAGCCATTGCACTTGTGCTCAGGGATTTGAAAGCAGTGCGTGCCAGTCTACAGACAGCACTCCGTGCATAGGCAATAGAGCAAAGGACCCTGCCTGTTCCCTCATCCTGACATTGCAGAGATTCTTATTGCTCTGTCCTATCTATATTTATAGACAGGTCCAGTTCAGAGCAGGTGTGGGATGCAGAACAAATCTCAGTGCCTCTCTTCAACCACCATTCTCAACATATGGTATGTGGGTGGAATTAGGTTAAAGAGAACATCAAGGGCGTCCTTTGAGAAGAAATGAACTCATGACCAAAAGGAAGTGTGTGGCAGAATAACTGAGGGATGTGGAAGGAGGAGGAGGAGGAGGAGAGATAACCTACACTAGGAATGCACCGCTTTCCATCTGCCTATTATTTTTCAAAGATCTCTACAGGGACTACTAAGTTTCAGGTGCAGTAAAAAGAGTCAGGAAAGGGATGGGAGGGGATATATACTCATCACTGTCAGCTTTGAGCCAGGCATGGGTTTAAATGATTTGCAGAGATTCACATCACTACATGGCAGGGGCCTCACTGGACCAGTTTTATGTAGACAAAATTTCTCAAGCTGAATTTAACCTAATTCTGCTCTATTCAGTCAACCTGTAAATTCTGCAAGGGCAGGGATTGCCCTTTCCAGGTTTGTAGTAGATTCCCCAATGCCCAGCACAGCACCTGGTGCACTGTTGGGCTCACTGAACTCCACTCCCAGCTCCAGAGTCAAGACCACATCTCTCCCTATGAGGAGAGGAAGATTGTAGATGGCCATAGTTGGTTCTGCTCTACAACAGTAGCTGTAGATGTGAGATTGACATATTTGGACAAGTGAACCGGATCATCCTCCATCCATAAAGCTAACTACGGAAGAGACTTAAGATGGACAGAAAAAGTAAAAGGACTATGCACACTTCCCTGTGTATCTACAGCTTGCCCACGCACACTTTGCATGGGAAGAGAGAGCCATACCTTTCAAGCAGAGAGTGCCTGAATAGATGACCTCCTGAAAACCAGTGGCCCCCACAGATCCTGCTTTGGAGGTGGCTCTGGATAAATGCCTCCCACACCCAGGCTCTGGTGCAGCTGGCCACACTCCTTCCTGCTCTCTGCCACCTGCCTCTCTGAGTCATAGCCCTTGAGCTTCTGAAGTACGCCCAGACCTCCCAGTGACCTTCATTGATTGATTCACTCAATTGCTATATACCCTCAGCAGATGCACTAATTAAAAAGGGGAAACAGAAGCATAATAGGCGACATTTCATGAATTACATAAAATCTATTTGTGGGCACAATTTGTAAAATAGAACAGGAATTCTTTATTTTTATTCTTTATTTACATCCTTATCTGAACAATTAAGATGAGAAGGATGTTTTTTTAAAGTTTTAACAAAAAAATGTTAGCCAGCCTACATTAACATAAAATCTTTTATTACTGAATAATAATCAATTCACAGAAGCCCGGCAGTAGCTTTAAGCAGGTGCTGCCATGCCAAAATCAGTCCTCAAGAGGTTTTAGCTTGAGGGAAATACATCAAAAATAGGATTTTCTGTGTATTCAAAACTAAATGAAGAAGCAACCTTTTCTCTTTTCCTCCTCTTTTGGACATCCTACTAGGCAACAAACTACCTCTCTTTCCTAAGAATTATTTATGATCTAAAAAGGGTTTCATAATTTTTGAGCAGGACTAAGAATAATTACATTAAAAACATGTCCTTTTGGAGTTGTGAATTATTCCTCTTTGATAGATTTGTAACCTGCTCTGATCTTCATACAGAATTTAATATTAGCAACAAACACATCTACGGTACCACAGTTGCTGCTACAAAGTTCTCTTCCCCTGCAGAGGACAGAGAGAGAGAGAGAGAGAGAGAGAGAGAGAGAGAGAGAGAGAGAGAGAGAGAGAGAGAGAGAGAGAGAGAGAGAGAGAGAGAGAGAGAGAGAAAGAGAGAGAGAAAGAGAGAGAGAGAGAGAGAAAGAGAGAGAGAGAGAGATTTTGTGTGTGTGTTACATCATTCCATAGCATATACAAAGAGTGCCTCCTTTTCACACTCCTCCATTTCTTTCTTTCAAGAAAATTGTTTTTACTTTTATTTGCAGAGGGCTGGTGCTCAGGCATTCACAGGGAGGTGACAGGACAGCTTCCAGAAGTCAGATCTCCCCGTCTACCATGTGGGTCCCAGGAACTGAACTCAGTTCCTCAAGGTTGGCAGCAAGTCCAGTCACCTCTTCGGCCCACCTCTCTCCATCTTCATGGACTCCAATTTCCATTTATTGGGTTGTGTGTCACAATGTTTTCAAATCCCAAATACAGGAAATGGTACAGGATAACAAGTTTGACATTCTTGTAATTGGACTGCAGGGAAAGGCAAGATGTTCTTGGAAGAGACATTTTCATGCCACAGTTCCTGAGTATAATGATTGGGGCAAATTCATAAGGATCTGGGGAAGTCACACCCTCCCTAGATCAGGTCTGATTTGGAGACCTCTCAACATTCCACCAACTTAAGCACATTTCTGAGTCAGCTTCCCCACAAAGGACTAGCTCTTCTTTATCACCTTATAAGGTAATCCTTCTTCCACAGTCTGAAATCTTCTAGTTTAGTCTTATACATTATTTGATGACCCCTCTTGTGTATTAAACAGATGCCCCAAATACCATTTTTTCTATACTATGTGATAGAAAACAAAGCATATCCTGTACCACATTTAGCATTATGCCTTTACAGTGATTCTTTTTAGAACGTATTATATTATTTGACAAGATCTAAATTTATAATTATTGAAGAAAATCACAGAAAATCTTCATGTCTGGAATGGATTCATGCCTGGAATCCATTCCAGGAAACACATGTTACCTGCATCCATCTCTACTGAGTGTGCCTTCATTATAGTCTCCATTGGAACGTCACAGACATCAACAAACATGGGCAAGTGCTATACTGTTAGATTACCCAACCTCTAGTTTCTCACTTTGGCAAAATACCACCCTCGTGATGCAACAAAGATATAACATCAATGCCCCCAATAAATGTGACATTAACTGTTCCTAGATATAAAGAAGGAAAAAATAACATGTTCAAAAGCACCTACATGAAACAGATGCTTTCTGGGAGAAAATGTGAAAATTAGATATAGAGAATGCTTGAGATAACTTTTCACAACAATTAAATGCGAGATGGTAAAAAAGCATCCACTCACACTAGACAAAAAAAAGTGAGCTTTATTTATCAAGAAGAAAAGAATCCCTTCTCTATTAGAAGGCTAGGCTCCAGCCCCAGGATAATGGGGGCCTACCCTTGCCTAAGAGGGCTACCAGGGTTGGTACAGTTTGGCAGAATACAGGGATTGAATACATTAGAGAAACACCCCAATTACATCTCAACAGATGTAGATTGTCTCCTATTGAACTGGCCAAGGGCATCTCTTAGTTGTTGGGAATTAAGGAGAATTACAAATCATGCATTGTGTTCCCAGCCAACTAAAGAGGAAAAAGTTTAACAAAGCATGTCTGTGCTGGACTAGGAAATGCTGAATATTACAACTCTAATTGTCTTATCATTTTGCAGCATTCCTACCCACTTTGGAAGAAAAAAGAAGAGTTTCAGACCTTTCGTGTTAAGGATGTGGGTGTATGTGCACACACACACACACACACACGACAGTGTATGTTATTTTACACCATAAAGAAGCATGTTGCAATTACATTTTCAAATAATTTGTTATTGCCAATTTTTAAAAGTAAATGTATTTCAAGGGCATATCAAACACAAAATTTTACATATTATAATTTTCATGT
This sequence comes from Rhizomys pruinosus, assembly GCA_009823505.1. Taxonomy (NCBI): domain Eukaryota; kingdom Metazoa; phylum Chordata; class Mammalia; order Rodentia; family Spalacidae; genus Rhizomys; species Rhizomys pruinosus. The sequence goes on from VZQC01013591.1 coordinate 3,834,367, forward strand.
GTTTCAAGACATAAACATTCTATTGATTCTTTTTTATATTTTTAATTAAAAAAGAAACAGAGTCAATTATTGAATTGACTCCGTCGAGTCTGCCATAGGGGTGAAAGAAGAGAGCAGTTTCCAAATCCATTCAAGTACAAAGTTCTATTTTCATAAGAGAGTGAATGAGTCAGGCATCTTATCTGAGTAAATATAGTTAAATAATTAATGTATGTGCTTCAGTTTCATCTGGGACTAGCAATCAGTTTATGTGGTAAAGATGTAACAAATACCTGCCAACTACGTTTCAGTATGCAACTATTATAATAGATATAGATTGATTGAGAAAAAAATAAACAAGTGTCTGTAAGAATTAAATAAAGATAGTATTTAGTAAACAGAAGCAAAACAAAAAAAAAATGACCCTTTCATCCTCTTTCTTTTCTGCCTCCTTCTCCTTTCTCTCTCATGGGAAAGCAGCCTGTGCAACTCCAACTTCTCTCTTACCTTCCCTCCATTCCTTGAGAAAAATTATAAAAAGTAAATATTTCTCTTTACAAAATTTAATCAATATTTGTTCCATATGAGGAATAGCCTGAATGATGTTTAAACAAACATCCCATAAAAGTTGATGAGATCAAGCTTTTAATCCTAGCACTTGGGAGGCAGAGGCAGGCGGATCTTTGTGAGTTCCAAGCCAGCCTGGTCTACAGAGTGAGTTCCAGGACAGCTGGGGCTACAGGGAGACCCTATCTCGAAAAGACCAAAAATAACAAAAAATTTTAAAAAGTTGATGAGATCAAAATATGGGGTCATTGATATCTCTTTCCTTCATGTCTCCTTCCTCTGCTACATACTCTATGACTGCTCTAATCTTTAAGCCTCTGGACAAAAATATTATATGAAGTTCTACAGGAAGTAACACTGGTGGTGATTTCTAGATAGAGTTTCTGGAGTAAGAGGAAAAAAAAAAAAACACCTAAAAAGGTCTTGATAGTATTTCTTCATATGTACTCCTAAAACTTTGCAAGTCTTTAAAAGCTCATAAAATTATACATAAATAGGTTTCTGTGACATAGAACTCATAGTTTTCAAAGTAGGCAACACAGATGATTTAGTAAAGATCTTCCCAAATATATAAACTTTGGTTGTAGGAAGGCCTAAATGTTGCAGAATTAAAAATCATTCAGTTAGGGAATGTGTCCAAGAGCAGTATGACTGTGTGTAATGTCTAATATAGCTCTGTCTTAGATAACAGGAAAGGGATATTATATTAGTTACTTTTCTGTTCCTGTAATAAAATATCATGACCAAAAGCAACTTATAGAAGGAAGGTTATTTTGGCTTACAGTTCCAGAGGGCTGGAGCCCATAACAGAGGTGCCATGGCAACAGGCAAACATGGTGATAGGTGTAGAAAGATGAAGGATCATGTCTCAACTGCATTAGGAAATGATAGAGAATTAGAAGTGGGACAAGGCCATAAACTCTCAAAGCCTACCTCCAGCAATGTACTTCCTCCAGAAAGCCTCTATATCCTAAAATTTCCATAACTTCCCCAAATGGTGCCACCAGCTAAGGACCAAAGTGTTCACATATATGAGCCCATGGTGTACATTTTTCATTAAAATCACAGATATTAACTGGAAAATGGAATGCATTTTTAAAATTCATTGAAAGTTCCAAGGAAAATTGATTTCCTTTTCTAATGCATCATATAAAAGCTACATATAAAATAGCTGAAGGGAAAGCAATCATAGCTGTGTTCCAGTTATCATGAGGACCATCGGACTATCCATTCAGGAAGAAGAGGATTTTCTTATAAACTGGATGGAGGCTCACAGGTGATCTTTCCAATCTCTTGTCTTTACAGATGAGAAATTTGAGACCAGACTTCCATGAACTGCTCTGTTCATTATCCTTCTAAGTTTTCTATGAAATCTAAGGTTTGTTCTGTGGAATTTTCCCACTTATATAAGTCCCAATAGGTTGAGTTGTCAGGACAATCCTGTCTCCATTTGTGTTGGGGATGGGAGCCTGAGGGGAATGGTAGAAGCCAAAAGTCAATGGAAGTCATCTTTCTCGGCACTGTCCTGTTCTTTTTATGAAACAGTCTCCCACTGGACTAGAGCTCACTGATCAAGCCCCAGTATTTGGCTAGACAGACCCAGGGATCCTTGCGCCTCTGTCTCCCTAGCTTTGGGATTTCAGACAGGCACCATCACGCCCAGATTTTTAGTTGATTTCTGGGGATGAAATTTAGCCCCTCCAACTTGTGCTATAAGCAATTCACCAACTGAGCCATGTCAGTTCCCCTTTGTCACATGTTTAAGAAGCACAGTGTCTTTCTATTTTTTTTTTTTTTGCACCATAGGGGGCTATTGTGGGCAGAAGTAAGCAAGAAAAGTATATATTTCCTGCATTAGTTGTCTTTCTCATTGGTATGACAAGATACCTGACAAAAGCTTATTTGGGCTCACAGTTTGTGGGCACAGTCCATCACGGTGGATAATGGGTCACAGCAGGAGCAGAAGGCAGCTTGGTCACATTTCATCTACTGTCAGGAAGTAGAGAGGTGATTGTTAGCACTCACCAAGCTCTGTCCTTTGTATGTAGTCTTAGAAACTGGCCAATGGAATAGTGCGACCTACAGCAAGGGTGGATCTTCAGACCTCTGGTAACCTCGTCTACACAATCCCTCACAGACTTACCCAGACGCATCTGAAATCCTGCTAAGTTAACAGTCAATAAAAACCACCACATACAATTCCCATGTTGTTGTTGTTTGTTTGTTTTCTAAAGACACTGGAATTCAGGAATTCTTTTTTGTCTGTTTCTAGTCAAAGGCTCGTGTTATTTTTGGGAGGAGTTTTGCTTGTGCCATATGTTAGAAATGCATGAAGCAGGAGGGAGAGCATATTAACCCAGGTATTGCAACTCACCTATTGGGACACATGATGTAAAACTGGCAGATGACAGAATTAGGTAAGCATTGATTTGCTTCTCATTTGTTCCTAAGAAAAAGGATCTCTAAACTTAAAACATGGCAAATCTGAGGAAGTACTATGTATTTTTGTAGTGAAAGAATCCTGCTGCTCTAAGTTCAGTAAATTATTTTACTGAGCATTGGACTATCTTGTAGATTCAATCAAAGGCCATTTGTGACCATGTCTGTGGGATAAGGATTAATGGGGGAAATTAGACAGGCTGCAGATGTAGAAAATCTTGGCCCAATTTCACAAGCATTAATTCTGGAAATTATGGACTGTTGGACTGGATTGTGAAATTCTAACAACTGAACCCATTAACGCGAATGATCTAGAAGTAGCAAACAACTAACAGTTCCCTAAGAATAAATCCGAAAGGAACTAAGATTATTTGTTCAATTTGAATTCCACATTGTAAAAATACTCTATAAAGAACAAGATTCTGACACTACAATACATAGTTTCTCATGATATTCTTCTGAACAGGGCAGAAAAATGTGATTTGAATAGCAATACAAGAAGACTTGCTTATTCATTGGAACTTGACCAGGCCATCCTTGATTTCCCTGTCTACATTTGCCCTTCTCTTTTGTCAGGAATGTTATTCTCCTTGCTTGTTAAAGAGTAGGATCCCTCTTGTTGTAGGAATCAGTTTAAATTTCACACATTTAGACATAAAATATCTAAATTTAGACAGCCTCTTACCCAACCTGTTTATTCTCTAGCCTATCCCGCTGTTGACTTCCTACCATGATTTGTCTACTTTTCACCTCCTACATAAACACCAACTTCATAAAGCTAAAGTTCTGCCCATTTATTATATAAGTAATCTCAAATCCTAACACAGTGTTTGGCATGTAGTATGTCATGTATATTTGAATAAATTAGTAGATATCATCTAAGTATGAAATAATATCCTCTTTGCCTTTTAGAACACAAGGTTTTTTTATTTAAAAAAATTTATTTTATTTTATTTTTTATGTGTATGAATGCACTGTCTGCATGCAGGTTTGTGCACCCGTGTCGTGCAATGCCGTGGAGGTCAGAAGAGGACATCTGATTCCCCTGGAACTGGAGTTAAAGATGGTTCTCAGCTGCCATGTGGGTGCTGGGGATCAATCCTGGGTCCTCTGCAAGAGCAGTTGGCGCTCTTAACTGCTAGGCCATCCCTCCAGCCCCTAGAACACAAGGTTTGTAACTAATGTTTTAAATGGAGATGTAGGAGACCCAGCATTCTGTGTGTCTCAATTTCTCTCATTATGTTATATAGGATAAATAAACTCCATGATGAAATAAGAATTTAAATGAACCTTCAGGGGGTGAAGTGAAACCATTGTAACCAGAGCCATACAAGAAGTAATGGAATGTTATGCACTTTGAATCAAAGGGAGATTCTATGTTCTCATGGATTGAGAGGCTTTATTTATAAAACAACAACAAACCAAAACAACTTTGGGTTTTTGCTTTAATCTAAATGAGCCAATAGTATAATATGGTCACTAAAATACTGGGATCTATTATCGTTGTTGTTGTTGTTGTTGTTACTGCTGTTTTGAATCATGCTCTCAACTGGTGTAGAAATTGCTATGTAGACCATGCTGGCTTCAAAACCCCAAACCAGCCTGTTTCTGCCTTTCAAGTACTAGGATTAAAGGCATGTAGCACCCTACCTCGAAACACTGTGAGACCTTAATTCAAAAAATGATATCTCCAAACCAAGTGAATAAATATGTTTAGTTATTTAGACATTAATATTGGAGGACTCTGGAAAGACTCTGGAAAGACTCTGGAAATACTGGGTGTGGATGAAGTGGTAGAATTCTTCCCTTGCCTGCCATGCATCATAGCCCTGAATTTGTTTCCCAGAACTGCATAAACCAGTCATGGTAGTACATGTCTACACTCCCCTTACTGGGAAGAGGGGAGGTATAGACAGGAGCAGCAGACAGGGAAGGACCTCCTTGTTGGTGGTGACATCCACTGGAAAAACTAACACCAGTTGAGAAGAAAAGAAAAACTAACACCAGTTGAGAAGTTAAGAAGCATAGAAACCTCTTCTCATAATAAAGTATTAGAAAGTTTACCAATAACTTTAATAAAAAGGATTTTCTAACAGTTTAGAATCATCCAGCCTATTCGATAGAACAGTGATGTATTAGTATTAGTCATTCTTCTGTTGCTGTGATAGGACCACCACAATCAAGGGAACTTATAAAAGGAAGAGTTTATTTGAGCTTACAGATGACAGTTCCAGGGGAATTAGAGTCCATCATGGGGGGGAGGCATGGTGACAGGAACAGAAAACAGAACTTCACATCTTCAAGTGGGCACAGGAAGCAGAGAGAGCAACTGGAGATTGGCAAGGTTTTCTGAACTCTCTAAACCCGCCCCCAATGATGAGATTCCCCCAGCATGGCCTTACATTCTAAGACCTCCCAAAGCAAGGCCGCCAGATGGGGACAATTTATTAAAATACTTGGAGCCTATGGGAGACATTCTCATTCAAACCACCATAAGTGACTTCCTTGTCAGTATAGGTTACTACTGTATAGTTAGCAATGAGGACACAGGAGAGGGAATTCTTATACATAAAAGCTTTTCTATTTAATTAATGATTGATTGTATCATTATAACTCACTTCTCTTTTCCCCCAAGTGTACTACTGTAAAGTATTTTCCTTGGGTACTTAACTATTTTTTTCCTTTTTAAAATATGAATAGAGAAGTTGGTCGAAAGGTATATGTGCTTTGGTTTTCTTAGTCTCTATAAAGGATGAAAGAGTTTCAATAGTAAGCATCTTGTTATATGTTGGTAGCTAGTAGAAATGTCAAGAAAAGGTTAGTCATCCACCTGGGAGCTGGGAGTAAACTAGTAAGATCCACAGAAAATGGTTGAGATCTGCCTCTGTTCAGTAAGTTAGGAGCTTATGTCTAAATCTTATCTCAATAAACTAGAATGTAATAGAAGGAAAGCAGATTCAGAAGATATTTATAATTTTTAAAGAAGGGACTTAAATATACTCAGTCTAGACAAAGTATGAGAGCAAAAGGACATATCAACTTGAAAAGCAGATCAGCAGTGTGGCTGGGGAGAGGGCTCTGTCACAACATTGTTAGCTATATAAGCATGAAGACTTATGTTCCCACCTCAGCACTCACCTGCAGTCAGCTCTGAGAAGGCAGAAGCAGGAAGATCCTTGGGACTTGCTAGACAGACAGTCTAGTCAGATCTTCAAGCTCCTGGTTCAACGAGAGTTCCTGCTTCAAAATACATGGCAGAGAATGACAGAGGAAGACACCCTACATTGACCTCTACCTCCACATGCATAGTATTCTCATATGGCCATGGCCCTAACACATAGACACACAAAACTTATCATTAAGTCCAGGAGGCAGAGATGGATCTTGTTCATGAACTCACATCAAGGAGATGCATTTGCGGAGCTTAAATAATGGTATGATTTAGAGAATGGGACAGTTCTGCAAGTACAAGCTGGACTTGGTGAAATATTCTTCCAGCCTGTCCTCTTCAATGCAAATATGAGGCAGCGCCAGTTAAGTCTACTTTGGGGATTCTGGTTATTAAACTCAGCTTAATCTTGATAAAAAGATACTCCTTCCCAAATCTTCATTAGAGTTTACACACTTTATCATTTGATTAGCATGAGACAGCTTGTTCATGCCAATAAAACTCTGTGTAACACAGTAAGGAAGAAGATCATAGGCTACAGAAAGACAAAGCATCATGGTGTTTAATGTAGCTGCTCCTTGTAGGAAACACATGGCCGTCCTCAGTCCACACTACTGCACCCACCCAAAGCCACTTCATTCTGTATTGACCAACATTCACACATGGGTTATTAAGCTGTGGCAGGATCAATGTAAAGAGATATTTAATTTCTCTCTTTGGATAATATCCATTGAACATAAGGATCATTAAGAAACCTAAAGGGTAGAAAGTAATTTAGAGTGTGTTGTAGCCTCTGAGATGATTTGGAAAGGAAGAGCTCAAAGATCAAGAAAGAGTCTTTCAGATTTTGTTTTTTGTCTATTTTGTTTTCTTTTCATGGTGAGGGTTAACTGAACCCAGGGCCTTGCACGTGATTATGTTAAGTCATGGAATTACATCCCCAGGCTGAAAGGCATGTTTTTATGCTTTTTAGTTAATTTGTGTGTTTGTGGGTGGGGTGGGGGGTCATGCCATGGCTCTGCTGTGGAGAGCGGAGAGTAACTTTGTGGAGTTGATTCTATCCTTACACCTTTACATGGATTTGGGGGCTCAGATTCAGGTTGCCGGGCTTGTGCAAAAGTGCCTTTGACAGCTGAGCTCTGGCTCTGGATGGCATTTTATTTTGGTGGGGTTGTTTTGGTGGGGTTGCTTGTTTGCTTATTTTGTTTTGGAGACAGGGTCTCACTGTGTAGACCTGGCTGGTCTTGAAATTGCTATTTAGAGTGAAATGGCCAAGACTTAATAGAGATCTGCCTGCCTCTGCTTCCCGAGTGCTGGGATTAAAGGCATGCCCTTCCACACCTGGCAAAAGGCATGTTTTTCTCTGTTCTTGTTGGTTTCCTTGTTTTCTTTTTTCTTTCTTCTTTTTTTCTTTTTTTGTTTGTTTGTTTTTGAGACAGGGTCGCCCTTTTAGTCCCAACTAGCCTGGAGCTAGTTCTGTAGACCAGGCTGGCCTTGAATTCACAGAGATCTGCCTGCCTCTGCTTCCCAAGTGTTCTTTGTTTTCTTTCTTTCTTTTTTTTTTTTTTATTTTTAAGGGATTCTACAATATAATGACACGGTTGTTTGCAGATAACATTGATGTTACTCAGTTTGTCATACAATTAGGTAACTGGTGCATTTTGCAAGTATCTATGTCCAAATTTTGAACAACCCAAGGTTCCCATAGTCCAGTTGGAGAAGCTTGTATGCACAGGCATGTTGATCGGTTAGGAGTCCAGACTATATTCCTGTAGTCTCATGATTCACCCCTATCTCTCTGCAATCCTTACAATCTACCATGCCTCCTCTTCTGCAGTTTGTTCCCTGGGCTTTGGGAAAGGGGCACAAGTGGGTGAGAAGAAAACAGTCTAATTTCTTTGGAGTTGTCATTTTGGACTCCAGTCTGTTCAGGTTGTTTCCCTTCACGGATTGACAGCTTTCACAGTGATACCCTTTTCAGTCATACTAACAAAGCTCAAGCTATTGGATGTACAGGCATTTAAGCAGTACCACTTATTGTGTCAAGCTAAGCTGTGAGCATAGACACAGATGCTTGGATGGTATGCTAATCCGCAAACTGTGGTTTCTCTATAAAGGGTGACAAGTTCTTATTGTGGCTTATAACATCGCCTAACCACTAGAGGACATAAGCTTGTGGCATCCGCTGTGAGTTATTCCTCCAAGGAGAGAGCTAATAGCCAAATAGTTTTGGGATATAATATAGACACTTGGCTGCCACTGTTGCACTGTATCTCCAGGCTGTTGAGGTGTAGCTGATATTTTCGGAGGAGTCTTGTTTGTCTCAGGGAGACCAATATTTTGCTGTATTGCTGTAGTGGCCTTTGGTAACGCTCTCTAGCATTTCAGAGGCCAGTTGTACGCTAGCAGGTGACGTCTCATAACATTTTTCATGCTCACACCAGGTCTTCGACAACAGGGACTTACTGCCTTTCTCCTTGCATATATCCCATTTATAGGCAAAAGGCCTTTATAATTTGGGGGGGCGGGTTTGAATCCCCTAGCCAACATCTCCTAGGCAGAATAATTCATTGCTGATGTCAGAGCTTTCCTGTAGTAATATATTTTGCTTAATTACACAACTTATAAACACTTTACTATTGAATTTGGCTCTAGATAGAGAAATATCCTTTCACAGTTCCTATGCCTATCAATCAATTAATACGTTATGCCTGTTTTATAGGAAATTACCACTGTAACAATTGGCTCTAGTTTACAGTTAGGGAGTGGTTTCATTACCATCATGTTTTTCTTTTTCCTATAAAGGGGAGAGGTAGGAAGGTTTCTCAGCATCTGGAAGGTAAACTTCATTAGGGCCCATTATAAACAGTTAACCCCAATATTATTCAGAGAGATGCTCAGTGTCTGTGACTCAGGCAGTCTGAGGTTCATCTTTCTTTAATGTTCAGATGGATCAACCTCTCTGCTGGCATTTCCCAGTCCTTCCTGCATAGCCATAAGTTGTATGTTTTCAGACATTTAGATTGCTTTGTTTTCTTTTTTAACAGCTGTTTAAGTCTTCCAAGTAGACCAAGAAGCACTTCACTTTCACAGGAAAGTGAGTGAAAACAGATAGGAAGATTAGTCTGAGCCATGATCTTTGGAAGAAACTCTCCCATATTTTCAGACAGGAAAAAAGTCATTGGATATATGTCAGATGAAGGCTACCAAATGCTGCAAAGAGACATTGGTGAAAGGTGGCTGTGACAGTTGATACTGATTGTCAAAGGATCTAGCATCACCTAGGAGATAAACTTCTGAGGAATTATCTCCTTTAGGTTAGGCTCTAGGCCTGCCTGTGAGGGATTATGTAGATTAGGTTAACTGAGGTGAGAAGACCCATCCTAAGTGTGGGTGGTCCCTCCGTTGGGCCAGGGTTCCAGACTGCTTAAGGAGCTAGCACTGCACCACCCTTACCTGCTTTCAACCTCCTGACTGTGGATGCACTGTGAACTGCTACCTCACACTCCTCCCATGATGCTCTCTCTCCCTCATGCTTTTAACCAAAATAAGCTGTTTCTCCTTTAAGTTGTTTTTGTCAAGTTATTTTATCACAGCAACAGGAAAAGACACTAAAACAAATGCTGAATAACATTCACACATTCAACCAGAAAGATGACAATGAAGCAGAAAATGACTAACAAAAATCTGGTTTCTTTAAAGTTAGGTCAAGTTTGGGAGAAGTCTAAGAAATTAGATGCCTGTGGCCAATCTTTACAGTTTATAAAATCCAATGAAAAGAAGACTGGAACATGTGCAAACTTAACTATGAGCTGAGGGGATTGGTGCTTTCCGGAATGGAGAGGCCCAGCCCTAGGTTGTCTTCTGATAGTTTTTAAAATTTCAGTTCACTTGAGGTTTAAATGACTCCCTCATTTTGAGAGAGTTGAGTTTGTGATTGTAGAGTGCAGGATTCCCACCCACCAGGCCTGGCAGAGTTCTTTTATACTAATTCCATTTCCTGAGAGGTGAAGTGTGAAAGCTTTTCCTATGTTTTCTTTGGAGGTCAGCTGCAAGATCCAAGCTCCTGTAGGTCTATTAGACACTAATTTTTAAAGTTAGAAAAAAAAAAAGGTGGCAGTCCAAAATTGGATAGCTGAAGGGGAGGGGCATGAGCATGGAGTTCATGGTTCTTAGCAAAAGTGGCTTCTAAGTGTCTGTCATGAGTGGGGCTTAGGTTAAGACAGAAATGCCTTAAGGGCACCGTGGACTAGACCTCTCAGTGCCCAGCTGCTGAATCTCCCTCCCCACTTCTCTGAGGGCCCTTTCCTCCCTTGTTCAGATATTGTGTGACTCAGCATATAAGCAGTCCACAAAAAAAAGAGTGAATCTGACTTTATATGTTTTGCTTAAGCTGCAGTTGGGAGTGACTTTTGTGACATCCCCAGGAGTTCATAAATAATACTTAAAAGAAAATGTCCTTTCCCAGGCTACAAAGTTGTTGACTGGTTGTGTGATCCTTATCCAGGGCATTCACTCATCCAGACCTCTGACAAATCCATGCCCAGAACTTCCATGTGCATTGGCCCCTGCCCCACAAAACAAGTTGCTCATATCATAAAGAAAAACACTCTCTAAGTTTGACCCTTCACTCCTTGGATACTCTCTCCAAGACCTAGTCACACCAGGGAGGACCAAATACATATTTGCTTCTATTTTCATAATCATAATATTCTTTTTGAAGATAATTTTCCCCTTTCAATAAAAAAATGAAATTTAAAATATGAAGCTTCTTGCAGCACATGGTGATTAGCACAGAGACCCACAACTAGCCAACATACAAAGAAGAAGAAACTGCACCATGCTTAGCCCTGAAGGGGATGCCTATAGCAAACCCTTGCCTCCCAAGGCTTGGGGATCATTGTAAAGAGAGGGTAAAAGATTGCAAGAATGTTCAGGTGGGCCGGGAAACTGCAGGGAACCAGCCTGCCAGCTCCAGAGGCATGGGCCGCAGGGACCAAGTGGGACACCACGGCCCTTCTCCTGCATGATTGGTGTGAGCAGAGTCACCCAGCCATGCTCAGGAGGCTGGTGCACAGGCCAAGGGAGTAAACCTTCCCCATACCCCCCACCCCCAAGGAGTGGCACAGATGATCCAGTAAGCTGGTGGAGTTGTGATGTAGATGATCCAGTGGGCACAGTTAGTGACTCTAGGTTTCACAGACAACATAGAAGAACAGAATGGCAGGAAACAAAGTGAGTGACCAACCAATCATCCACATTAACATTTGAGACTAGAAAGATGGCCTAGCAGTTAAGAGTGCTGACCACTCTTACAGAGGACCCGGGTTCTATCCCCAGCACCCACATGGCAGCCGAGAGCCATCTGAAACTCCAATTCCCAGAGAACTCCAGTTGCAGGGGAATCTGAGACCCTCTTCTGACCTCCGCAGCATTGCATGACACAAGTGCACAAACCTACATGCAGACAATACATTCATACACATACAGAAATAAATAAAATTAATAATAATTAAAAAATTAAGAAACATTTGAGACTAGCACCAAACAAAAAAATAACAATGTGGGAAAAGCTCATAATAAATCCACACTGAACTCTACCAGTCCTATAGAAGATCCCTTCAATGAGATTCCCCTGGAAGGAAACCAAGACATGCACCTTAAAAGAACAGTCATAGACATATTCAAAGAAATCAAAGAATATAAAGAACAAATCAGAGAACTAAGAGGAAAGAATGAAAAACTCAGGAAGGAACTAGAAGGAAAGAATGATAAACTCTGGAAGGAAATAGAGGAAGAGAATGGCAAACTCTGAAAAGAAATAGCAGAAGAGAAACACAAACTCTGAAAAGAACTAGAGAAAGAGTAATATAAACTCCTAAAAGAGCTAGAGGAAGAGAATGACAAACTCCAGAAGGAAATGGAAACACTGAAACAATCCCAGGCTGAAAGGAAAAAAGAAACAGACAGCCAAAGCAAGGAGCTACAAGTAGAGAATGACAAGCTCCAAAAGGAAGTGGAAATTCTAAAGACATCACAGGAAGAAGTGAAAAAGGAAATTGAACATTTATACAATCAGTAGGAAAAGATGGGAGAAAGCCTCAGAAGCAGAATGGATGAAGCAGAAAATAGAATATCAGACCTACATGATAACATGGAACAACTAAAATGCTCAAGTGAAGATTATGAAAAAAAAAAAAAACATGAGTGGAATAACCAGGAAATGTGGGACACTATGAGAAGACCAAATCTCCATATCATAGGGATAGAGGAAAGAGAAGAATCCCAAGACAATGGTAATGATCAGATCTTCAACAGGATAATAGAAGAAAAATTTCCCAAACTGACAAAAGACAAACCTGTACAAATATAAGAAGCACATAGAACACCAAATAGACAAGACCAGAAAAAAAATTCCCCACATGATATCATAGTTAAAACTCTAGGTGGTAAAAATAAAGACAAAATACTGAAAGCCACAAGAGAAAAACAACAAATTACATATAAGGGGGAAACCCATCAGAATTACAGCTGACTTTTCATTGCAAACTATGAAAGCAAGAAGAATGTGGAGCAAAGTATTCCCAGTGCTAAATGACTTTAGATGCCAACCCAGATTACTATAACCGGCAAAAATGTCAATTATAGTTGAAGGAGAAAGAAAAATATTTCATGACAAACAAAATGAAGGAATATATGTCAAAAAAAGCAATGCATCGGAAAATACTTGAAGCAATTCAAAGAACAGGAAAGGAGCAACTATCCTCAAGCAAATAAAGAGCAAAACTAATAAAATCATAACAGCATAAATACAAACCTAGACCAAGAATGCAAACAAAGTGTGCTGGATAGCTTTAGTGTCAACTTGACACACCTGGGTTGAGGGAGCCTCAATTGGGGAATTGGCTCCATTGGATTGGCCTGTGGCCATGTCTGTGGAGTATTGTCTTGATTGTCAGGCAATGTGGGAGGGTCCAGTCCACAATGAGTAGTGCCACCCTGAGCAGGTTGTTGTGTACTGTATAAGAAGCAGGCTGGGCATGAGCTAGGGGAGCAAGCCAGTGAACAGCATTCCTCCATGGCCTGTGCTTCAGCTCCTGCCTCCAGGTTCCTGCCCTGAGTTCCTGCCTTGGGCTCCCTAAGTGATAAACTGTGACCCAGGAGATGAAAACTGAATAAATCCTTTCCTCCCCAAGATGGTGTCGGTCAGAGTGTTTTGTCATAGCAATGGAAGAGAAACTAGAACACAAAGAATAAGTTGAAAGGAAGCAACACACATTCTCAACAATAACCTTAAATATTAATGGTCTAAACTCCCCAATCAAAAGACATAAACTGGGAGAATGGATTAGGAAATAGAATCCATCTATATGTTGTCTACAAGAAATCCATCTCACCCTCAAGGACAGACACCAACACAAAGTGAAAGGATAGAAAAAAAATATTCCAAGGAAATTGTGCCAAAAAGCAAGCAGGAGTTGCTCTTCTAATATCAGACAAAATAGACCTGAGAATAAAGTCAATTGAAGAGACAAAGAGGCCCATTACATCCTTATCAAAGGAACAATTAAACAGGAAGACTTCACAATCCTAAATGTTTATGCACCAAACTCATGTGCACCAAACTATATAAACACAATTCTGGAGATCTTAAAAACACAGATTAATCCCAGCACACTAATAATGGGGAACTTAAATACTCCACTGAGCCCCTTGGATCAACTGGACAAAAAAAATAAACAGAGATACAATGGAATTGAACAATACAATACAGCAAATGGACCTCACATACATCTACAGAATATTCCACCCAAACACCAGAGAATGTACTTTCTACTCAGCACCACATGGAACATTCTCCAAAATCAACCACATACTAGGACACAAAAGAAATGTCAACAAATACAAAAGGACTGAAATAATTTCATGCATTCTATCAGACCACAGTGCAATGAAACAATATTAACATCAGAATAAGCCATACTAGCTACAAGAACACATGGAGACTGAACAACATAACCCTGAATAATGAATGGGTCAGGGAAGAAATAAAGAGTGAAATAAAAGTATTCATTGAACTGAATGAAAAAGACAATACAGCACAACAAGACCTGTGGGATACTTTAAAAGCAGTCCTAAGAGGGAAATCTATAACCCCAAGTGCCCACAAAAAAAAAAAAACAGAAAGGAAGCAAATAAATGATCTAACATTACATCTAAAAATACTTGAGGGATGACAACAAATGGACCCTAAACCCAACAGACAGAAAGAAATAACAAAATCAGGGCAGAAATCAATGAAATAGAAACAAAGAAAACAATACAAAAAAAATCAATGAATCCAAAAGCTGGTTCTTTGAAAAGATAAACAAGATACAGAGACCTCTAGCCCAGTTAACCAAAGGAAAGAAAGAGAAACTCCAAATTAATAGTATTCATGATGAAAAGGGAAATATCACAACAGATGAAAAGATCCAGACAATCATATGAGAATATTTCAAAAAGCTATACTCTATTAAGTTTGAAAACCTAAGAGAAATGGATGAATATCTGAAATCCTGGAAACCAACAAAGCTTCACCATGAAGAGATTGACAGTTTAAACAGACCCATAATATTTGAGGAAATTCCAGACATAATATAAAACCTCCCAACTGAAAAAAGCCCAGGCCCAGATGATTTCACGGCAGAGTTTTATAAAAGATTTAAAGAGGTCTTACAACCATTACTACTCGACCTATTCAGAAGGATAGAGAGAGAAATCTCCCAATTTCTTTCTTTGAAGCCATCATCACTCTAATACCAAAACCAGGCAAAGATACAACCAAAAAAGAAAACTATAGACCCATCTCGTTAATGAACACAGATGCAAAAATTCTCAACAAAATATTTGTAAATCACATACAGATGCACATCAAAAAGATCATCCATCATGATCAAATTGGATTCATACCAGAGATACAGAGACGGTTCAACATACATAAATCAATAAATATCATAAAACACATAAATGGACTGAAAGACAAAAATCACACAATCATCTCAACTGATGCAGAAAAAGCCTTTGACAAGATCCAGTATCCCTTCATATTTAAAGTTCTAGAGGGAACTGGACTGAAGGGAACATTCCTAAATATAATCAAAGCCATATACAACAAACCCACAGCCAATGTCGTCCTAAATGGAGAAAAATTAGAAGCATTCTCCTTAAAGGGGGGAACACAGCAAGGCTGCCCCCTAACGCCACTCCTCTTCAGTATAGTGCTTGAAATGCTTGCTTGCTAGGGCAATAAGGCAAGAAAGGGAAATTACAGGAGTATGAATTGGAAAAGAGGAAGTCAAACTATCCCTGTTTGCAGATGATATGATAATTTACCTGAGGGATGCTAAAAACTCCACCAGAAAACTCACAGAAATGATTAAGAGTTTTAATAAAGTGGCAGGATACAAAATAAAGTTTCAATAACGTGTCAGGATAAAAAAATTAACCTAGAAAAATTGGTAGCCTTTCTTTACACCAACAACAAGCAACTGGAGAAGGAATAAAAAGAGACCTTCCCACTCACAATAGCCTCAAAAACAATAAAATACCTAGGAACAAACCTAACTAAAGACACCAAAGATCTCTACAACACAAATTTTAAACTCCTGAAGAAGGTGTTTGAAGGTGACATCAAAAGATGAATAAAAAACCTCCCTTGCTCATGGATTGGAAAAATTAATATAGTAAAAATGTTCATTGTATGTAAATTAATATACAGATTCAATGCAATCCTATTTAAAATCCCCATGAGTTTCTTCCCAGACTTGGAAAAAAATCCTTAAATTCATATGGAAAAACAAAAGACCCAATATAGCTAAAGCAACCTTGAGTGAAAAATACAATACAGGGGGGATCACCTTATCAGACTTCAAGCTATATTACAGGGCTATAGTCATAAAGCCAGAATGGTTTCCCTCATTTGTGGATGCTAACACCAAATCCTCCAATTGAAAGGCAAGCTGAGCAACGTCATTGTTATTTTATTTTTTATTTTTTTGGTCTTTTGAGACAGGGTCTCCCTGTTGCCCCAGCTGTCCTGGAACTTGCTCTGTAGACCAGGCTGGCCTGAACTTACAAAGATCCACCTGCCTCTGCCTCCCAAGTGCTAGGATTAAAGGCATGCACCACCATGCCTGGATCATTGTTATATTTCTTTCTATCTGAAAGCAACTGTTATAATGTGAATCTCTTAATGGGCCCCAGAATTAACTTACCACTTACTGAAGGTAAGTTAATTCTAGGGCCCATTAAGAGTAATTAATGTATATGGGTGGAAGGTATATATTCATATTTTAGAGTAATATAAAATTAAAAGGAATAAATGTGAACTCCTAAACATATTTTGGAGTTAACATATAGTTTATTCCCAGAGGACATAATGTAGGCATATTTTGTAGCATAAGGACTGGGTCAAAGAACGGATTGATACAGTTAAATTCTCCCCCAAACAATAAAACTTCATAAAGAAAAACTTTAAAAAGACTGAAAGAAAGATGCAGGGCATGTATGGCAGAATGCATGAACTGGGGTCGGGTAGAGGGAAGGGAAAGAGGAACATGTCTAAATTGAACTGAAAAATGATGTCTGAAATACACAAAACTTCAATAAATGTATTATATTAAAAAAAAAGGGGGGGGGGACTGGAGAGATAGCCTAGCGGTTAAGAGCACCGACGCTCTTGCAGACGACCCGGGTTGGATCCCCAGCACCCACATGGCGGCTAAGAACCGTCTGTAACTCCAATTCCAGGAGAACTCCAGTTCCAGGGGAAACCGAGACCCTCTTCTGACCTCCGCGGCATTGCACGACACGGGTGCACAGACCTGCATGCATACAGTACATTCATACACATACAAAGATAAATAAAAATAATTAAAAAAAAAAAAGATTGCAAGAGTCAGAGGTGGTGGATGACCACAAGGAAACAGTGTTTCCAGACAGCAGGGCAGTTAGTCCTATGAATCCACAACAATGGCGACAGCATGCACAAGATCTATGCAACCTCAAGCCAGACAAAATCCCAGCATAGATGGAGGGGGACAGGTAAGAATCCCAGCCCTACTTGAGAAGCTATTGGCAACTTAGAGCTGCTGGGAGAGGGAGAGTCAGTTTCCTTTAAGGGTGTGAAACTGCAGAGGTTGACCAGGCTCCAGGGGAGGAACTCACGTCAAAGGGCATTTGGGGACACAAATTAGAGTTGATAGACCTTTAAAAAAATAATAACAGAGAGCCGGGCATGGTGGTGCACGCCTTTAATCCTAGCACTTGGGAGGCAGAGGATGGTGGATCTTTGTGAGTTCAAGGCCAGCCTGGTCTACAAGAGTGAGTTCCAGGACAGCTGGGGCTACAGGGAGACCCTGTCTCGAAAAAGACCAATAATAATAATAATAATAATAATAATAATAATAACAGAGGACACAAAGGTGGGTGGGGGGTTAATACATGGTGTGAGATGGGAAGGGGGTCTGATGTGGTTGTGTGAAATTCTCAAAAATTCAATAAAATATATATTTCTCTCTTTTTTTTTTTTTGTTCTTTTTGAGACAGGGTCTCCCTGTAGCCCCAGCTGTCCTGGAACTCACTATATAAACCAGGTTGGCCTTGAACTCACAGAGATCTACCTGCCTCTGCCTCCCAAGTGTTGGGATTACAGGCATGCAGCACCATGTCTGGCTCTAAAATATATATTTCTTAAGATGAGAAGAGAATGAGTTGAAGAGAAAGGAGCAATGCCACTTGGCTTTGAAGGGGGATTTGGTGGGTAAATTGAAATTCTCATTTGCCCAGTGACTTCAGGTCCAGCATCCAGAGACCTCCCTGGGCTTAAGGAAATCTGCAGCCCACCTTCAAGGAAAGAGATATGGACCTGCTGTGCAGAGACAGAAAAAGAAGGCCAAGGGGATTGTGATTCATCAGACACTCCAACACGTCAGTGCAAGAGGAGGAATACATATGAGTTGGCAAAATTATAGACCTTTTACATTTTCAAATTAACAGGCACATATTATATATTTCAGAACACTGCAGCATCTCCCAGTGTCTAGAAGCATGTTTTATATCCTGGACAAAAACACATGTGCTCATTATAGACTATGAACTAATTGTACGTAGTCATAAAAATTGAAAAAAAATAATCGTGCTGAGGGTGGTGGCACACGCCTTTAATCCCAGCACTCGGGAGGCAGAGACAGGCAGATCTCTGTGAGTTTGAGGCTAGCCTGGTCTACAGAGTGACTTCCAGGCCAGCTGGGACTACAGGGAGATCTTGTCTCAAAAACACCAATAATAATGATAATAATATTAATAATAATAATGAATGGCCCCCAAAGTGTAGTGAAATCAAATCAGTATATGTAAGAATTTTTGTTTATTTGTAACCATTGAGTTACTTTTGACAAGAGCCTTTTGTGAAGCACCAGGACCCTCTGTTTTACTGTCAGAAGAAAGCAAGCTGTCCACTTCCTTCTGGGCTTTACTAGGTCAGGTCCTTGATGACAGCAGCCCGTTGCAGCAGGTATGGGTTTTGCCTGGCTCTCCTAAGCAGTTGAAGGTGAGAGGAAATCAAAAAGTAGAATCTGTTTTCAGTGCCCCCAAAGGCCACAACAAATACTAACACACAAGTCATAGAACCTACTGTGCAAAAAGGACCAATTTCTAGAAAGAAGTAATGAGAAAACTAAGCTGGGAAGCCAATTTACAGAGCTGTTCACCTGGTTCTGAAGAGGTGCCTGCTGGTATGTCATCAGAGTACGTTGCCAGCCTGCCAGAAGAACTGGGCAACCTTCCTCGATGTGAATGGGTACTCACCACCCCTTGCTTGGTAATAGTCTCAAAGACAACGAGCAGCAGTTACGATGCATGGCAGGATTCACAGACTCAGGTCTGTGACTGGGGGCTTGGCATGCTTTCAGCCCACAGACATAGGCACACTCGTGTGCTGGATTCTGCCCTCCCCACACATGACATCCTTTCCTGGGCTAGATATATGTTGCCTGAATCTAAGAGAACTTGACATTGAGGGTTAAAAAATTGGAGATTAAGGCTGTGGCGCTGGCTCAGCTGGTAAAATGCTTTCTGAGAAAGCCTGAGCTCCTGAGTTTAGATCCCCAACAGCCATGTGAAAAAGTCCAGCACTGCAGTACACACCTGTAATCCTAGCATTGGGTGAGATGGAGACAGAAAGATCCTGAAGGCCTGCTGGCCAGTCTCACCAAATCCATGATACCATGGCAAGCTCTGGGAACTCTGAAGAAACAAGTCTTTTTTTTTCTCCTTCCAATATGATTTTTTTTTGGAATGGAAAATAAGTATTGAGAGTTTGCTTAAACCTAGCACACACAATTGGAGTGAAAATCTATCCCTCCTCTATTTCAATTCAATTCATTGTCAGTTGTAGAGTCTAATGTCCTTATTCCTGGCATGCTCTAATTGGATGGTATTTTTGTAAGGTGGGTGAATGGAGGGGATCAAGAATTTGCAACATAAAGACCAATTCTGTGCTGAAAGCAAAAATGCCCTTTGACTGATTTTCCTTAGGCAAATTTGCAGTGGTGTTTTAACATCTGAAACTGCCAACCATGAATTTAAATTTCCACATCATTAAATAGGCAACAAACTAGTTCTGGCTGATGAGAATATGAGCTGGGAGACACCAGTCCCCCCCCCTGGAATGAGGATCAAATAATGAACCAGGAAACTAAAGACTAAAGGCTGTTTCAAAATACAAAGCGAAGTTAGGACACTCTTCCAAAATCACCACACAAAAATGGTGAGTACCTTCCTTCAAACCTGCCATGGTCATCTCAGGTCAGTAGGACTTACAATGTTCCCAGATTCTCACAAGGACTTCAAAGGACTTCAAAGAAAACTAGAAAGACATTTTGACACTCCATTTTTTTTATTTGTTTATTTTTTTAAGGGATTCTACAATATAAGAGCACAGTTGTTTTCAGATCACATTAAACATTGCTCAGTTTGCCATACAACTAGGTAATTGGTACTAGCATCCACAGATGAGGGATACCATTCCTCATTTGTTTTTTCTGGGACTGTGTTGCTTCGCTCAGCATGATATCTTCTAGCTCCATCCATTTACCTGCAAAGTTCATGATATCATCTTTCTTCACCACTGCATAGAACTCCATTGTGTAGATGTACCACATTTTCTCTATCCACTTTTCAGTTGAGGGGCACTTGGGTTGGTTCTAGCTCCTTGTTTTGTGAAGAAAGCTGCAATAAATATGGCTGTACATGTATCTCTGCGGTAAGATGAGTCTTGTGGGTACATCCCCAGGAGTGGTATGGCTGGGTCAGGTGACACTCTATTTTTAATGAGAGTTGAGGCTACACTTTTGACTCTAGAACTTTCTTGCCTACAATCGAAAATGTCACGGTGGGGAATATTAACTTTAAGTTGACACTTTGGGTTCCAGTCAATGAAATGGCGGGGGTCTGCATAACAGAATTATTTTACTAGCTGCAGTGGGACCAATGGGTCCCTGAGCTCGGTGATGCTCATACAGAAGGGAACAATGTGTTTTCTATCTGATTTAAGACTCCAGGTATTTTGGCACCATACTGCTTGATTTGCTACTCAATAATTATGACTTAAAGTATTGCAACAATAATAATGCATAGCCCTTTTATACATACTGAATTTACATATTATATATATCACCAAGCAACCTGTGTGACAAGTTACAATAAATAGATTAAGTGTTTTAGATTAAGAGACTTTGTAGACATCTATCATTTGGGGTACTGGAATGCAGTGTTACCAGCAATAAGCTATGTGTACACTGGATTCATATATAAAAATATAGCTTAAACCCCTATGAAAAACCATAAGTTTTATTATTCAAACTTCTTATAGAAGGCTTAAAAAATTTGGCCAACACCACTCAGCAAATTGGACACCAAACTATGCCTGGGAGAACAGGAGTGCAAGTCCACAGAGGAACTGTTGGTAGATTTGTACATTCAGTTTAATTTTCAGGAGTGCAAATTGAAACCCAAAGTCACATGACTTGTGCTCAGCAGTGTGGCTCCAGAACCCATGACCTCAGCCTCATCTTTCTTCTTCCAGTTCTGAGAGAGTCTAGATAAATAGAATAAATACCGAAGCCTAAGGTCTTAGGAGTCAGGTTTGTGTTGCGTAGGATCCAGTGACATAAAGTGACAAAGGGAAGGGAAGATTGATTTCCCAAGTATTCTGAAAGGAAAACTAAATCAGCAAAGCCAGCCAGATGGTTCAGCTGTGAAGGTGCTGGCCACTAGGCCCAGCAACCCCAGTTTGCTACCCTCTCCCCTGGGATCCACATGGTTGAAGGAAGGAACCTACTCCTATACACACATACACACCTACTTCTGAAACACACACACACACACGCACATAACTTTTTAAAATAAATCTTAAAATCTTGACATGCTAATTTCTTTTTTATTTCTATCGCATTCTCTTGACTCTATCATTAGAAGCCAGCAATCTTGCTGTGATATCTAATCTTGATCATCAACTTGACAGGACTACATTGAATCATGTGGGAGACACTCCTCTGGGTTCATGTATGAAGGTGTATCCAGAGAAGCGGAACTGAGGAAGATCCACTCTAGTTAGAGTGCTAGTGACTCCTGGGGGGCTGAGGCTCCAGGCTGAATACAAAGGAGCCAAGAAGCTAAGCACCATCATGCATCTCTGTTTCCTGACTGTAGCCACAACACGACCAGCTGTCTTCCACTCCTACAACATGGCTACCTGCCATAATGGGCTGTGCCCTCCCAAACTGTGAGCCAAAATAGATCCTTCCTAACTTGACTTGCTTCTGTCAGGTGTTTTGTCATAGCAATGAAAAAAATAAAAACATAACAAGTATTTACACTTACTTTAAATCCTAGACGAGTATGCCAGAAGTAGCAGTATTTCCATCTCCTACCAGGAGCATTACACAGCAATGTGAAACCTCATTGCCACATTAGAGAAATTTAGTAAAATCCAGGGAAAGGGATGGCAAGATGCCGACAGAACTAAAGTACTTGCCACGAACCCAGTCATGGAGTCTGATCCCTGCCTGGGACCCACATGGTAGAAGGAGATCATGCTGGAAAGTTGTCCTTTGACCACTACATGTGTACTGTGGCACATGTGCTCACTCCCCAGATAGACAGACAGATAGACAACAGATGGATGACAGGCAGGCAGATGTAATACATTTTTTAAACATAGGTGAAAAAATAGTCATAAAGTTAATCTGTCCAATGAGTCCAAAGTAGTAGGGTCAAGAAGCCAGTCAAACAGGGCTCATGTAACAGTAGAAACTACTGGATAATTAACTATTTCAATGTAGCTTTATCAACTAAGGAAACTCAAAATTTCATGTATCATTTAGAGAGAGTCCTAGTCACATTTTGAATTTTCCATCAAACATATCAGATGAATATTTACTGTTCTTTTTTTAAAATTTTATTTATTTATTATGTGTATGAATGTACTATCTACATGAAGGTTTGTGCACCCGTGTCATGCAATGCTACGGAGGTCAGAAGGGCATCAAATTTCCCTGGAACTGGAGTTAAAGACGGTTCTCAGCCACCATGCAGGTGCTAGGGATTGAACCCAGGCCCTCTACAAGAGCGGTCGGTGCTCTTAACCACTAGGCCATCTCTCCAGCCCCAGTACTTAGTGTTCTTGAACAGAACTTGAACTGCTCAATAGGATCTTTAGAAACGATGGCTTGTAGCAGATCCTATATTGGACACAATTCTGCCTAGTGAGCTAGAAGTTTAAATTCAACATAGCAACAAGTAATATGGGATAATTTATAAAATGTGGTCACAGGGAAGCAGAATTCTGAAAGACAACAGCCAGTGAAATTTCTCTTACACAGAGAATGCCTATAATGTTATTGTAAAAAAAAATGGTCTTCAAAACAGTATTGGATCCTGGATTTAAGCAGGATCTTCATGGAGGATCACTGAATGTGTGATAGGAAGACTTCATGTGAATCTTCTGTGTGTATTTGTACCCCAAGAAATGCAGAGAATGCTCAGTTGAGACCATGTATATTGTAGAACAGTAAAGCAGGGGCTAGAGAGATAGATCAGCAGTTAAGAGTACTTACTGCTCTCCTGGGGGACCAGGCTTCAGTTCATATCAGTAGCTCACAATTGTCCGTCATGCAACTTCCGGAGAATCCAACACCCGCCCCTGGCCTCTGTGGCACCTGGCACACACATGGTGCATATACATATTGGCAGGGAAAACACTCATACACATAAAATAAAAATAAACCTTCTTGAAAAATTAGACAACAAATCAATGCAAATTTCTAAATAAAAACATCTGAGCACTACTAAATTTAATCCTAAATTTACCATGTGATTCATATAACTACTCACAAACAATAGAGTCCTCAGATCAAATATTTTCTCAGTAATAAAGTCCATATTAGAACACAAACATTATAATTTCTAACAAGACTCTTCTGGAGAAACATCTTTAAACATTAAAACACATGATTATTGGGGGCTGGAGAGATGGCCTAGTGGTTAAGAGCGCCGACCGCTCTTGCAGAGGACCCGGGTTCGATCCCCAGCGCCCACATGGCAGCCGAGAGCCGTCTGAAACTCCAATTCCAGGAGAACTCCAGTTCCAGGGGAATCCGAGACCCTCTTCTGACCTCCGCGGCATTGCATGACACGGGTGCACAGACTTGCATGCAGACAGTACATTCATACACATACAGAAATAAAAAAATTAAAAAAAATACATGATTATTACTCTAAAATGAAATAACCTAAAGAAAAAAAATGTTGAAATTTGAATTCCCAATATCTCTGCATGTGACCAATCTGGAAATAGTATAATAAGCTAACTGAAGAGGCCACACTGGAGTAGGGTGGTTGGGCTGCTATGGTGGTGTGGGTATGAAATGTCACCCCAAAACGCAAACCCTTAAGTCTTGGTCTCTAATGAAATGTTCACATGTGGGGCTTTGGGAAAGTGATTGGATTGTGGGAGCTATAATAAAATAATTTCCTGTTGTAAGGGAAGCTACAGAAATACAAAGGACAAAGACCCCCATGGCTTATAATACTTGCTCCAAGGAAGATCAGGACAAGCCAGCAATCGCTATAAGGTCTTCCCTACTCAGTAACTATGCTGAACTAGGGCAATGCGGACTTCAGAGGAAATGCAGATCCCTGCTAGAGATATAATGGCAGTCTTACAGCACACTGAGACTTGAAGGGACCCTACAAGATACCAAGTCTGCTTGTGTCTACTGATTCCAAATCTTGCTCCACCATGAACAAGCATCAGCAATATACAAAGTATAGAGACTAATGGCTGGGGAATTCTGTCCAAGTAATTCCAGCTCTCAGGAGTGAAAGGGGGGGGGGAGAGAAGGGGTATCAGAAGTATGACGTCATCCTTATAGTCTATATACAGAGTTTGAGGCTAGTCTGGATACTTGAGACCCTGTCTCAGAAAGACAAAAAGAAAGGAAATAAAAAGAAAAAGAGGAAAGGAAGAAAGACAGGCAAATGGCTAGAAAACACTTAAAATAGTGTTCAACATCTTTAACCATCACGGAAATGCAGATTATAATTACGCTAATATTCTGTCTCACCCCAGTCAGGATGGCATTCATTAAAAAAAAATCAGCTGGGACATAGGCAGTGTTAGAGACTTACCTCATTTTGGGAGAGGCCCTGGATTCAATCTCCAGTGCAAAACTCTGGCCCCCCTTGTTGGTGTGGCTGGGCATGATGTCACATGCCTTTAATCTAACACTCAACACTCAAGAGGCAGAGGCAGGTGGATCTCTTGTGAGTTTGAGGCCAGCCTGGTCTACAAAGTTCAGTTCCAGACAGCCAGGGTTTCAGAGTAAGACACTGTCTTAAAAAACAAAAACCTGCCAGGCATGGTGGCGCACGCCTTTAATTGTAGCACTTGGGAGGCAGAGGCAGGTGGATCTTTGTGAGTTCAAAGCCAGCCTGGTCTACAGAGTAAGTTCCAGGACAGCTGGAGTTACAGGGAGACCCTGTCTCGAAAAGACCAAAAAAAAAAAAAAACCCAAACAAATACAAATTAGTTAGCCAGAGGCATATGCCTTTAATCTCAGCAGTTTCAAAGGCAGATATGTAGGCTGGTGAGGTGAGATCTAGGCCAGCCTAGTCTACATAGTAAGTTCCAGGCCATCTGGGGCTACAGAGAGACCTGTCTCAAAAAGAAATAAAAGAGAAATTGAGCATAGTGGTGCATGCCTTTAATCCTAGCACTTGGGAGGCAGAGGTAGGCGGATCTTTGTGAGTTCAAGGCCAGCCTGGGAAAAATTATACTTAGCAAGGAACCTAGACCCAGAAGAAAAACACTACATGGTTTCTCTCATAGGTAGAGCCCGACTTTACTCCTTGACTTCTGTTTTATATGTTTACCTTGGAGTAGCCTGGGAACCCAAGAAAGTAGAAAGGGGACAGGGGACGGATGCTGAGGACTGTCTTAAGGCAGGAGAGAAACTGTCCAGTACCACATAGGTTCAATGAGGATGGAGCGGGGATATATTGGGGGTGGAAAAGTTCAAAAGGGAGGGAATGCAGGAGACCAGGGAACATGAGGAGTACCCAACAAAATTAGGAGTATAAAAAATTCATCCAGTAATCTACTTGTGGTAATCCTATTAAAAACATAAAAGAGTTTGAAGGCAGATGCCCCCTGCACTAGACAATGTGGGTCTTAGAAGCATAGTTCTCTAAATAAAAACCCCAAGACCAAATGTGGGATACTTCTACAGGAGTTGTTGCTCAGGGAGGCGCAGATGCCCCCAAAACAACACAGATTTTTCCATTCCTTGGTTATCTACCAGAACAAGAGCTGGAACCACCAAATGCCCCTCAACAGATGAGTGGATGTCAAAAATGTGGTACATCTACACAATGGAGTACTATTCTGTTGGTAGCCTGCACGAGTGTGCTGTGTCGCTCGCGACCACACCTTAAAGATGGCGCCAACTTCCTGAGTCTCTACAAGCCGTTTCCCGCCGTTGCCTTTGCATTAGACAAACTGCGCATGACTACTACTCTCTGGGCCCGCGCCTTGGGCATGCTAATGAGGCATCGGACGGTGCACCAATCCAGAGCATACCCGAACCCTCTGGACTGCTATATAAGCGGTGCTTCTGCCCCATTTTGGGGTCCTTCTCACAAAAGAGCTGTGCACAATAAATATTACCACAGAAGAATCCTGTTGTCCACGTGAAGTTCTTGCCGGTGAGACTACAGCGCGGGACAAGTGGTGCCGAAGACCCGGGAGCTGGCGCCAAGAGGACCCTTCGACTTCCGAAGAGGGTTCAGACCTGTGGCCAGGTAAGTTTTTCTTTAAGTTAAGTTCTGAGAGATATGCTTTTCTCTGACGATCTAGAGGGATTGGAAGCTTGCCTAATTATTTTATTGGCTGTTGTAATTGATCAAAACTGTAAAAAAGAAATTAGGGAAGGACAACAAGCCCTTGCGGACCTTCAGGAAAGCATGTCAGAAACAGAACGGAGTGAAAGGTTAGATGCGCATTCAAAGAAAAAAGAGGATGCTAGCGAGATTATTAATAAAGGTACCTTATACCCATTTAGAGACCTACAAGCCCTGACATTAAATGATTCAGATTCTAATGAAAAATTACCGCTATCTGAGGAGGAGGAATTAGAGGAGGAAGCAGCCCGGTACAAAAATGAACATTTTCACCCCGCTCGGCGGAAGGACAGGTTAAAACTGAAAGTAAACGGGCCTCATAACTCTCCCGCTTCCCTGCCTTCCGCCCCGCCGCCTTATGTGCCTAAAAAATGTTCTACTTCCTTTTGCTC
>VZQC01013591.1:3875951-3914465 GCA_009823505.1 Rhizomys pruinosus
GCTAAATTCCTTTCTTCTCACAAGAGGCAAGTTAGGTGAGTCAAATGGATCTATCTTCATAATTACATCAAATAGTCTGTACCAAGGATTATCATTCCTCTTCATGCCACCAGGAAAGCCTTCAGTAACTCTAGGCTTCATTGGGTTGGAGAGCTGGCTCCAGAGACTTCTAAGCCCACTAAAGAAATTCATGCTTTCAATTCTGTTTCTCTAGAACCACTTCTGGTACCAAAATCTGTATTAGTCAGGGTTCTCTAAAGAAACAGAAGCAACAGGACAAATATATAACTATATACAATTTATTGATTTGCTCACGTGACAGAGCTCAACAGTAGCTCCGAACTGGAGAGGCTGGGAATCCAGGGAACTTGATCAGTCCGCAAGGCTGGATGTCTCAGTAGTCCCAATCTGGTGTGAAGGCCTGGTGGATTCCAGGAGATCTGCCTGTCTCAGTACATGCCGGGATCCGAAGGGTTGATCACAGCAGCAAGACAAACTCACCAGTGAGAGAGAGGGACCAGCTCCCTCTGCTGTGGCCCTTTATACTGCCTGCCTGCAGAAGGTAACGCCCACATTTGGGGTGGGCCATCCGGGTTGAGGTGGTCCAATCCGAAGATCCTTTTTCTCTTATTTGTTCCTTAGTCCAGTCAAGTTGACACCCAGGATTAACCATCACAGTATCCCTCATCTGTAGATGCTAGTACCAAGTACCTCATTGTAAAGACAAACCAAGCAATGTTAATGTTAATGTTATATGCCTACGTGATACACATAAATCCTTGAATAGGAGCCCAAGGCAACCTTCTCTCTGCCTCACTTCTAGAGACAGAAGCTGTGTTCCCCTGTCAGAAAGAGGAACTAAGCCCCAGTGTTAGCACAGATAGTGTCCACAAGACAGAAACAACAAATATATTTTTTCCCAAGACTTGGCACTGTCTTCACATGTTAGAGAGCAAAGGCCCTGCATGAGTAAATGCTGAACTAATGGCTGAGGACTGCGACTGTAGATGCTGTGAAGTTTGTGACAAGCATAATGAAATTGTCAGATGCCACATGGCTGAGGAACTCTGTGCATACCAAACACATGTTATTTAACAATCTGCCTCCAAGTGAACGAAACCCAGTTGAAATCAAGCTAGAGGCAGCCAAGAACCGCCACTGAAGTCATTACCTAGCAAGACCAGGATTGGTCAGGGAGAGTGGAGCTGTGATTCTTATTCTGCCAGGAGCCCAGAACAAGAGGGGATGGATGGAATGTGCAGGAAAGGCAGTAATGAGGGAGAAAAGGAAGTCTTCCTTTGAAGCTACTTGTTCCTTTGCATGGCCAGGAGAAAACAAAGGAAACCGTTGCCCTGTAAAATGTGCTCATCTCTGGGCTTACCCTGTGGCCATTTTATTTGGTCAGCTACTTTCTTCTTTATGCTTGTCCCCAACAGGAACAGGGCCTGAAACAGTACTTTCCTAAGTGCCCTCGAGTACACAGACCTGATCCTCTCAGAGAGAGTCCATTCCCTACCAGGGATGCAGCTGAGCTCTCAAGACTTTGAGATTCAGGAAAACCAAGGGCAAGGAGGAGCCTTTTACAGAAGGAAAATAGGTTCAATCAGACAGATTAAAAATAGGTTCAATCAGGCAGATTAAAACTTGGAAGCACAAGAACACAGGGCAGAACACAGGCTAATTCAACAGAAAACACTGGACAATAAAGGTTACCCTAATGTGGTAAATTTAAATTTTATGGGCCTACCATTTCACTTTCTTGCACTCATCTGGAAAAAGGGATAATAATGTCTCTCTTACAGGGCTTGCTACTGTCTGAATATAGCTAGGGTATTGGAAGTCTTCCCGCAAGACTAATATTAAAAGCCCATGGTGCAAGTGGATGGTGGTGAGAGCTTTAAGAGGTAGGACCTAAGGGGGAGAACTTGGGTCATAGAGGGGTGTTCTTCACAGGAACGTTGGGTGGTCAGCACTTTCCTGTCTCTCTCTGCTTCTTGGCCACCATGGGGTGAACAGTCCATCTCTGGTACTCAGTCTTGCCATATGAACTGTGGCTAAAACCAACAGGGCCAGGTGATGTTGGACCAAAGATCTCTAAGACTATGAGCCAAAAAGAACTTTTACTGCTTATAAATTGATAGCCTCAGGTAGTTTTTCATAGTGATGGAAATTAAATACAAATGCCCATCTCAAAACTCATGTTGAAATTTCACCTCTACAATGAGACATTACAGGATGGAAACATAATCTGACTATGGTATGCACAGGCCAGATCTCTGAGAAGTGATTATGGTTCAATTAAACCCAAGGGGGGCCCTAATTCAATGGAACTGCATCTTTATAAGATGAGAAGGAGTCTGTGCTGCTGTGCTCAGTCCCCTTTGTCTTGTGCATAAAGAGAAGAGCTTTGCCAGATGCAGCTGTCTCGCCATGAACTTCCTGCCTTCAGCACTGTGGCCAAATAAATCTTTATTCTTTTTAAATTACTCTCTGTGGGCTTCAGTAATAGTAACCAAAAATGGTCTAAGATAGGGATTTTCTGAGAACTGCATGCAAATAAAATTTTTATCTGAAGACTAATTGAATAAATTGACTCTACTGTCAAAAAGATGACTATATTTAAGCAGTTCTACAATGTTAAGCTCACTCTTTATGAACAGCAGTATAGGGGAACAGTTAGGAATGTCCTTGCTAACAGGCTGCTCATGCCAATTGGCTGCTTAACTTGAGCAAGTTAATTATTCTGTGCCTGGCTCTTTTCATCTTAAAAATGGTATCTGATAAGAGTATCTTTTTTCAGTCTATTTAAGATTAAGTTAGAAAATATGAATATACTGCTGGGCACAGGAAACACACTCATTATATTACTTTAACAGATGCAAACGTAGCTTCATGCACAATGTAGGGGAGTCAATTAAATTTCCACAGCATAAGACTTTGCATGTCAGCACCTAAGAATTATTTGCGTTATATCAGCATGGTATGAGTTAACAGCTATAGAATTAACATGTCTAATTTTCTCTATGGATTTATAGAGTATCACAAAGACAATTAAAAGCACAAGCTCTGTAACATCGGATGGTATGATAAAGGGCATGCTCCAATAAACGCAAACTTTTCTTTAGGTGACAACTGACAATCTTTTGTGCCCATTAAAATCTTTGCAAATTTTTTCTAGAATCTTCTCCCACTTAAGAGAAATTCTTGTGAGTTTCATTAGCTGTGGCCTGATCATTAGAATAGATGCTGCAAGAAGGCTTCAAAGTTCACTCCAGCAAACTGGAGCTCTAGTTTTGAATGATTGCAGAAATAACTTATTGAGAGGTTTTTCTAAAGAATTTCAGCTTAGATTTTTTTTAAAAAGTTTTTGTTACATATTCTTCTAAAGCTAAGAAAACAAGTCCCCCACCCCTCAGTTTTCTCACCTGATTTCACCTAGGTTACCTAAAATTTTCGGTGAATCTTCTTGTTAAGGTCCTTGTCTTTCCAGAAAGTGGCCTTTCTTGCCATCTTTTCTTTTGGGGGGGTCTTTTTGAGGTAGGGTCTCCCCTTAGTCCCAGCTGGCCTGGAGCTCACCATGTAGACCAGGCTGGCCTTGAACTCACAGAGATCCACCCACCCCTGCCTCCAGAATGCTGGGATTAAAGGTGTGCACCACCATGCCTGGCCGCTTCCTCACCATCTTTAAAGCCAGGCATCAGGCCAGTTTTCATGGGGACTATTTATTTATTTTACTTTTTTTTTTTTACTTGTACTGAAAACTGTGGTGTTCTGTTTTCCACTTGGACAGGACACCCCCAAACCAGTTCAGATTCTCCAGCTCACGGAAGGCAGGACAAGACCACATGGACAGGACCAAGCCCTGGTGAGCAGGCGGACCCTTTAAAAAAAGCCTTATATAGTCAATGTTAAGTGAGTCAGTTTCATCCTTGGAGAAAGAATCGGTCTTATATAAGACATTCCTGACATGAACTTATTTAGTTGCATACTTGATTTTTTTAAAGTGTATCCTGATATACTTTAAGAATAGATTCTTATTGATCATGTGAATAAGGAAAATAGATTCTTATTGATTATGTGCAAATCTAAGCCACTATATTCACCATGAACAAGTACCAAGAAAACTAAGAGTTTCTGATGTGGGGTGAAGGGTGGGGGAACCAGGAAAAAAGCTTCGTGGAAGCTAGATAACTCTTTTAATGCTTCATTTTTGTTCACACAATAGCAATGCCTATAAAATTGTTATGTTACAGATGGCTTATTTTTTTAAACCAGGGCTTGCTTATATATTTATAAAGAAACAAAAACCATTGACAGAAGGCCAACAGTGCTCCCTTACAAACATCCATACCAGAACTTCCCTTAGGGGTTGATTGGCCCTGTGTAATTAAAGTGCCTTCTGCTGGATCTAGGGTTAGTCAGCTGACTCTAAAGGCTGTCTGCTTCCTGCTTAAGGACTTTGGAAATCCTGACTAGGTCCATTGGTAAACAATGCCATCTGTCCCCAAGAGGCCCTTCTTAGAAAAGTCAATAGTTTGAAGTACGTGACCTTTGCTTGTTCTTCACACAAACTCTGATCGCTCAGGTAAGACTCAGTAAAACAAAATGGTCTGCAAATGACAGAAACATGAAATAGCTGTGGTTCTCTACAGAAAAATTCCAATGTGAAACAACAGATGAGAATTCAGAATAAAGCGACTGACAAGGAAATTTGGTGTGTATGTGGCAAGAATATTACTACGCATTCCTAATATATAATATATTTTAATATATATTCTATATATATATATAATATATATAATCTTTTTTTACTTTTGCTTTTTGAGACAGGACTCCCTGTAACCCCACAGCTTGTCCCTGGAGCTCACTCGTAGACCAGGCTGGACTTGAACTCACAAAGATCCACCTGCCTCTGCCTCCCGAGTGCTAGGATTAAAGGCATGTGCCACCAGGCCCTGCTATATAACTTTTTATAAAGATAATGATCATCTGTTTTCAATATTACATCTGATTTACAAGTGCATGAACATAATTTTAGAGAGCAATAAAATCATTTTTATTAAAATGTACTTATTTATTTTTATATGTATGAATGTTTTGCCTACATATATTTAAGTGCACCCATGTCATACAATACACACTGAGGCCAGAAGTTGTTGGATTCCCCTGGAACTGGAGTTACAGACAGTTAGTTATTTGCTGCCATGTGGAGTGCTGGGAACTGAACCTGGGTCCTCTGCAAGAGCAGCCAGAGTCTTAACTGCTGAGTTGGCTGACTAAGCCAAGGTCCAGCAGAATGTACTTTTAATTATACAGGACCAAATGAGCTGCTAGGGGTAGTTCTACCACAGATGCTTATAAGAGAATTCTGTTGGCACGCCGTCAATTGTTTTATGTTCTCTTATAAATATGTAAGCAAGCCCCATGTTTAATAAATAAGTCATCTTAGTTTAGCAGTTAAGAGCACTGGCTGCTTTTGCAGAAGACATGGGTTCAGTTTCCAGCACCCAATGGCAGCTAAAAACCTTCTGTAACTCCATGGGTCCCAATGCCTTCTTCTGACCTCTGTGGGGATTGCACAACATAGGTGCACTTATATACCTGCAGGAAAGACACTCATCCACATACAATAAAATAATAAGATATTTTTAAAAGTAAGCTATCTCCAGCCCAGCCCCAAGAAACAAAATCTTGAATTATTAATATGTAATTCCAAGATGTTGTATATGTAAAAAAATAGACAAATATATAAAAATATCAAAATATTTATTTGCTCAGAAATGGGATATAGTTTTGTAAAAGATTGACATCCATAGTTTTCTAAAAGTCTATGAGTGAAATGGATGGCCATCTCTAATTTAGAGCTATCAGCCAGGTGATGCTCCATTTGAATTTGAAAAATTTGAATAACAGTTGAACTCAACTGACCCACTCTAAGTTTTTGTCATTATTATAAGGCAGTCATCCACTGGGATTCTGAAAAATGGAAATGTATTGGAGACAGTATGGGAGTTCACAAACTTCTACTAGGTGTTTCTAGTGAAGACACACACTTTCTGAATATATTATATTTTGTTATTTTGTATATTCAGATATAACCTTGAAAAATCTGAGAATCACTTTTGACTTAGCAACTTATCACGCAAACTTTATTTCCTATCAGCATTTCTTCTTTAGACAAGGTCTCCCTGTAGCTCCTGCTCACTGGGAACTGCCTACATAGATGAGGTTCGCCTTGCTTTCACAGAGATCCTCCTGCCTCTGCTTCTGCCTCTGGAGTGCTAGGATTAAAGGCATCTGCCACTACTCCTAGCTTTCCTATCATAATTTTAAAAGGATGAATCAGGGGCTGGAGAAATGGCTCAGTACTTAAGAGCACCCACTACTCTTGCAGAGGACCCAGGTTTGATTCCCAGCACCCACATGGTGGCTAAGAACCATCTTTAAGCTGGGTGTGGTGGCACATGCCTTTAATCCTAGTACTTGGTAGGCAGAGGCAGGTGGATCTCTGTGAGTTCAAGGCCAGCCTGGTCTACAGAGTGAGTTCCAGGACAGCTGGGGCTATATGGAGACGCTGTCTCAATAAATAAATAAATAAATAAATAAATAAATAAATAAATAAATAAATAAAATCATTGTCATTTTGCTGTGAATTCGGTTCTATATGTAACAGACATGCTAAATCTTCATCAACTTACATATTCTTATTCTTAGACTCTGCCCTTTTTTTTTTTTTTTTTCTTTTCTAGACAGGGTCTTCCTGTAGCCCCAGCTGTCCTGTAACTCGCTCTGTAGGCCAGGTTGGCCTTGAACTCACAAAGATCCGCCTGCCTCTGCCTCCCAAGTGCTAGGATTAAAGGCATGTAACACCACGCCCGGCAACTCTGACTACATGGCGGCTAAGAACCGCCTGTAACTCCAATTCCAGGAGGACTCCAGTTCCAGAGGGAATCTGACACCCTCTCTGACCTCTGCGGCATTGCACGACATGGGTGCACAGACCTACATGCAGACAGTACATTCATACACATACAAAATAAATAAAATTTTAAAAATATTAAAAAAAGAAAGAGAAAAGGCAGAAATAGTTGTCAGAGGAAATCTGGATACATGGTTAAAATAAGACCTCATATGAATACCAGAAAAAATGCTTAATTATTCATTTAATCAAAGTCAAAGTATTTTAAAGTAAACATAAAAGTAACATAACTCAAAAGAACCTTAGTCTTTCATGAAAGAAGCTTTGTTCTTTGATATTTTTTTACTGACTTTAAAACATCTCTGTAGAAGACCTCTACTATTTAAAGATAATTTTCTTAAATGTAAAATTATGACTTTCATGTAGACATAAAATGAACACGTGTTGAAGATTTTATTTGACTCATTAATTAATGAGGAAACCAGAAAATGTGTTACAACCAGTTCAAAGGAAAATTCAAAGACCAGACAAATATAAGCTCATCAGAATGTCAAAATCAATTTAATAGCTTCAATACCATCATCGTCCATAGCAGGGGTTAAGCCAGTTGAACATTCCCCCAGACAGTATTCTTTTGCATGTCTATAGTCAATAATTAATTACATATCTGTTAGCTGTCTACCATGTGTAGAATAGCTAACGATAAGGAAAAGTCCAACTCCAAAGAATCAGAGTGCCCAGCAAAATATGTGTGGCATTTGACTGTCCCATTTAAGATAGCCAGTAACCTTTTGATCAATTTAAAAATCTTTTAAAATCTCTCCTTATGGGGCTGGAGAGATAGCCTAGCGGTTAAGAGCACCGACTGCTCTTGCAGAGGACCCGGGTTCAATCCCCAGCACCCACATGGCGGCTACGAACCATCTGTAACTCCAGTTCCAGGAGAACTCCAGTTCCAGGGGAATCTGACACCCTCTTCTGACCTCCGCGGCATTGCACAACACGGGTGCATAAACCTACATGCAGACAGTACATTCATACACATAAAAATAAATAAATAATAAAAAAAATCTCTCCTTATACAGAACAGAAGGCTTGGAGAATCCTATCAACTGGTCAAGCTTTTCAATATTTACAATTGACCCCTTATACTTTTTTTTTTTTTTGGTCTTTTTGAGACAGGGTCTCCCTGTAGCCCCAGTTGTCCTGGAAATATGTAGCCCAGACTGGCCTCAAACTCATAGAGATCCACCTGCCTCTGCCTCCCAGGTGCTGGGATTAATGGCATGTGCCACCATGCCCAGCCATATATTTTTATTGTCACTCCTGTATACAGTAGAGGAAAAGACAGTTTCTTTCCTTGATTTCAGTCCAATAGTAAAGACAGAATGGTGAATGCAACAGAGATGTATGTAAAATAGCAGGTCAGGACAACTTCATGGTTGACAAGGCTCACTAGAACAATATCATGACCCAGCAAAAAGAATGGGAACCGTGGATGTGAAAAACACAGAAGGAAAGTTCTTTTTTTTTTTTGGTATTTTTGAGACAGGGTCTCCCTGTAGCCCCAGCTGTTCTGGAACTCGCTCTGTAGACCAGGCTGGCCTTGAACTCACAGAGATCCGCCTGTCTCTGCCTCCCAAGTGCTAGGATTAAAGGCGTGCACCACCACACCCGGCTAGACACAGAAGGAAAGGTCATTAAACTGAAGAAGTGACAGTAGCCAAACCCAGAGGTAACTCAGACCCCACCCATTTCAAGAAAGCACATAGCTCTCTTAGGCTTTAAGCAAAATGTTTCCCAGCAACCAAGCTAAGGCTTGGAAATAACACCCTGGGTAAGTAATGGTATCCCCAACTGCTTCAAATGATTTTAAGAGAAATATATAAGAAACATATAAGAGATAAAATGTATGAGCAGGGCTTTGAAAACAATTCTTAGCCAATCCTAAAAATGGCTTGCAGCCATTTCAAAATATTGTCTTGGGAGTACAACATCTGGTACAATATTCTGTGAGAATTATGAACAGATACGAATGAAAGTTTGTTAATTTTTAAACCAAATTTAAAAGGCATGTGATGGGGTCAATACCAGAGTAGGCCAAGAAAAAAAAAAATCAGTAGCATCTTATTCAAGTACAAGTTAAAACAAATTCTCAAACTCAGAAAGTTAAAATTGCCTCCTTCCAGAGTTAGTAAATTCTTAAAACAGCAAATAGCTGTCTCTTCATATGTTTGTTGCCATACTTAATATAGAATTAGGTTTTTATCAGTCATAGTGAGAAAGGCTACTGAGACTAAATACAACTTCGTAAATGTGTCCCCAGTCTATCCTAGCTCCAAAATTACATCTGGAAAAATGAAACTGCAATCAACTGGCAGATGGCTTCAACAGGAAAGAACTCTTCATAAAACGGTAGCTGCCATTGATTTATTTATCTACTATGTACCAGGCTTTTTAAAAACATTATTATATTTTTAGATAGCAAATTACTATGTTCAGTTTACAGATTGAATAAATATGAATCATGGAGATTAAATGAATTACCCCAATTTTCTTGTGTTGCAAGCAGAGAAGCTCGGATTTTAATCCACAGTTATTGAATCTCACAAGTATAGAACCTCTAGACAAAACTGGAATTCTCCCGAAGGACTTTAAGCAATAGCATTATTAACAGTAGCTGAGTGTGTAAGAGAGAATGATGCTGTTCAGGATTTAGACCTCTGGACCATAACTAGGAATGTCTTTAACATTAGTTGGGCCCTAGACAAGAATGCAAATGAAAATCCACAGGCTCAAGTTTAAAAATATTAAGTCTAGCAAGCTGCTAAATAAAATATGACCTATACCACTGCCTCTATACATATATGTCTAGGAGGCCAGGCTCAGATTTAGAAGCCCTCCCTGAGCTCATAGCAGAACGTCTTGTCTCTCCATGTCCTCCCTCTGTCTACATTGTTCCAAGCTCCTGCTCTGTGTCATGCTACAAAGAGGCTGGTGCGCATGTCTATGGTTATTCCAGCCCACACACAGATGTGTCAGCTGCTGGCAGAGGTGACTATCTCTAGAGTGTAGATTTAGAGAAAGGTCCTGTGCAAGTCCTGGAGGCAAGCTTAGATTCCTCTGAGCAGGGGGTTCTGGCCACTGGAACAAAGGCACGTGTTAGAAATGCAGTGTTCCCAAGCTGGGCATGGTGGCGCACACCTTTAATCCTAGCACTTGGGAGGCAGAGGTAGGAGGATCTTTGTGAGTTCAAGGCCAGCCTGGTCTACAGAGTGAGTTCCAGGACAGCTGGGACTACAGGGAGACCCTGTCTCGAAAAGACCAAAAAAAAAAAAAAAGAAATGCAGTGTTCCCAAAGCTGTCTTTGAGCTTGTCCTAGTCCTTGAACTGTTAGTTACTAGTCTTCATCAAGGACAAACACATGGAAGGGATCATTTATGGTGAGTCGCACAGTTTGACATTGCTGTAACCATTTAAGTGCAAGGTAGAGTATTTGACAAAAATATGGGTGGACCATGAGGAGAATAGGAAATCACAATCAGGAAGGCAAGGACTTGTCACCCAGATGGATAGAAAGGAGAGGAAACAAGGGGTTGAGCTGCCCATTCCTTTGCCCACCAAATACTTTTCCATGGGGAGGGAACTTGCCAAATAAGCATAGACTTCTAGAAGGGGATTCCTGGGACTCAGTCTCAGAGAAGCAATGTCAACGGCAATACCTCTTCTACTTTCACAGTCTAATTTCACAGAGCCGCACATACAGGCTCCTGAGCCCTGACCAAACGTGCTGGATAGCTTTAGTGGCCAACTTGACACACCTGGGTAGAAGAAACCTCAGCTGGAAAATTTCCCCTGATGGAATGGCCTGTGAGCATGTCTGGGAGGCATTTTATTAATTGTTGAGGGATGTAGAAGAGTGCAGCAGTGGCACTTTTATCTCGAGGGTAATAAACAGCTGTCTAATTGGAATTAAGTCCAGCTCAATGGGAGGAAACTCGTGTGTGGTATGGTAAACATAGCCCAATATACACATGGCTGGAGAGGTCATAGATCCTAGAGAAAACCTCCTTTCACCACATCCTAGACCAACTTAATTTCTTACTGTATATGTACCCTCACATTTACAAACAACTATACCTTTCACCTCTCATCAAAGAAACTTTTTGCAATAGATGGACAGTTTCACAACTGGTCAAATGCGAAGAATAGTTGTCAAAGAGAAACAATTTTAAAAGAGTAAAACAAATATAAGTCAAAATGCTATTTATAATAATCTTATACATGTGTTTTAAATTACTTACTTTTATTTTATGTGTATGAATGCTTTGCCTGCATATATGTGTACAAGTGTACCATGTGCATGCAGTGCATGCAGAGGGCAGATGAGGATGTTGGGGCTCCTGGGACCGGAATTACTGTTAGGTGTTAGCTACTATGTAGTTGCTGGGAAGAAAATCTGGGTCTTCTGCAAGAAAAGCCAATGCTCTTAAACACAGAGCCATCTCTCCAGCCCCCATTCTGCCATCATTACCTAAATGTTTTGGCCAGGAGGAAATTGTCTTTTCTAAAATGACCTGCAATAAGAAGTTTTAACACTGTGATTATTTTTCCTCTTTGTAATCTATTTGCTCAATGTTAACATATCTCCTTCACTCTTTACCTACTCCCTTCCTCTTGGCCTTCTCCCAGCACGAACACATGTACAGTAATACCAACCAATCAAGAGCTGATGAGAATGGTAATATCTCTTTTGTTTAAACACTTTGTTTAACCATTAATAAACAATAAGCTTAGCAAACACATATTTTTGATACAGAGCACATAATGAAACCATGTCCTTTTTTTTTTTTTTTTGGCCTTTTTGAGACAGGGTCTCAAAAGTGCCACCCCCCCCCCAAAGTGCTGGAATTAAAGGTGTGTGCTACCATGCCCAGCAAAACCATGCTTTTTAAAATGATAAATGCAGCTGGGCGTGGTGGCACAGGTCTTTAATCCTAGCACTTGGGAGGCAGAGGCAGGCGGATCTTTGTGAGTTCAAGGCCAGCCTGGTCTACAGAGTGAGTTCCAGGACAGCTGGGCCGACAGGGAGACCCTGTCTTGAAAAAAAAAAAAAGACAAAAATAAATAAATAAATAAAAAATAAATCGATAAATACCTAGCTGCAATCCCCTTAGCTTTATAAAAATACTAACCTTTTGGGGCTGGAGAGATAACCTAGTGGTAAGAGCACCGACTGCTCTTGCAGAGGACCCAGGTTCGATCCCCAGCACCCACATGGTGGCTGAGAACCGTCTTCAACTCCAATTCCAGGAGAACTGCAGTTCCAGGGGAATCCGAGACCCTCTTCTGACCTCTGCAGCATTGCACTGCACAACACGGGTGCACAGACCTATATGCAGACAGTACACTCATACACATACAAAAATAAAATTAAAAAATAAAAAAAAATTCTAACCTTTTATTAAATTCCGCTATGGCTTCTAGAAATTTTCAATTGAAATGTAGGATTTGAGCTATGGTTAAGTGCTATTTGGCCTTAGATGGTTAAGTGCTTGCTATACAAGCATGAAGGCCTGAGTTCACTCCTGAGAACCTACACAAAAATGCTGAGCATTCTGGGGTGCACTTGTAATCAATCCCAGTACAGAGAAAGTGGAGTCTGGTGGATCCCTGAAACTCACTGGCCAGCCAGCCTAACCTATTTGGCAAGTGTTCCAAGACAATGAAAGACCTTGAATCATAAAACAACAAAGTTGGGCGTGGTGGTGCTCACCTTTAGTCCCAACACTCTGGAGGCAGAGGCAGGTGGATCTCTGGGAGATAGAGGCCAGCCTGGTTTACCCTAGTGAGTTCCAGACTAGCTGGGGCCATAGGGAGACCCTGTCTCAAAAAACAACAGAGCAAAACAAAACAAAAACTAATAACCAAAGGCACAACACCCAAAATTGTCCTCTGCCTCTTTCCTCAACATGAATATACCACATAAACATGCACACACACACACACACACACACACACACACACACACACACACAAGAAAATAGTGTAGAATTTGATGGTTAGGAACTTACGCAGGCAAGAGCCATGGAATGTAAAGTAAAAGCAGAATGTTCATCTCCCTCTCTCCCAGGGCACATATGCAGTTTATGACAGACTGACCCTTATCACTGCCAAGCAAAGGTTTTGTTCAGCAGCAAAGATCACTATTAACTTTACATGAACGTTAAATTAAAGATCTTAAGCCAACACACTTTTCAATAATCACGCTTAAAATTTTGTAAACAGTGTTCAGTAGCACCAATACCTTAGTGAGATCGGGAGTTCCCATAAGTACCTACATGCGTTAACCCTGGAAGTGTCTGTCAACAGTAACCCTTTTTTGCTCAAACAGTGGCTTGGTCTCCTGAGGTTCAAATGATTTAGGTTTGTTTTTTTCTGAGACTTTCCTAGTAGTGCCTTATCTTACAGCCATCCTTTTTTTCCCTTAGACAAGAAATTCTCAGCTACTGCGTACATGAGTCTGTCTCAATCTTTTAAAAAGTTCAGGTTCCAAGGCCATATCCCTAGACGTTAATTCTATAGATATGAGGTCTCATCTGGAGTCTGTATTATTATTATTATTATTATTTTTTTGGTCTTTTTGAGAAAGGGCCTCCCTTTAGTCCCAGCTGGCCTGGAGTTCGCTCTATAGACCAGGCTGTCCTTGGACTCAGAGATCCACCTGCCTCTGCTTCCTGAGTGCTGGGATTAAAGGCATGCTCCACCATGCCTGGCTGGAGTCTGTTTTTTTTTTTTTATATATATTTATTTTATTTATTTATTTATTTATTTATTTATTTTTTATGTGTATGAGTGTACTGTCTGCATGTAGGTTTGTGCGCCTGGGTTGTGCAATGCGACAGAGGTCAGAAGAGGGTGTCAGATTCCCCTTGAACTGGAGTTAAAGACAGTTCTCAGCCTCCATGTGGGTGCTGGGGATCGAAGCCAGGCCCTCTGCAAGAGCAGTCGGCGCCCTTAACCACTAGGCCATCTCTCCAACCCCAGGAGTCTGTATTTTTAACAAGCTCCATGGAACTTCCATAGAGAAACATCTTACTAGGATGATTAGTGTTGCCTGTGGCTGAATGGATCAACTCCTATTCACTGGCTGTTTGAGCTCATGTGATTTTAATGACCAAGGCATCATGATAGACAGAAGTGCAATATCCTAGTGATTCACAGACCACAATGTACAGTATTCTTGGGTTCATGAGGCCTCTTTCCCCTGAGGAGCCATTGGAAGTTAATGGTTCCTGAGGGAGGGAGAATCATTCTCTTCAGTCTTGTAGCCTTGGTCAAGTTGCCTATGCTCCATTAAACCTCCCGCCTGGCTCATGCAAGCGACTCTAATGAAACTCGGTGGGCCACAAAATAAAACAAGAGGGACTTGTTGGAAAGAAGGATTTCATCAGGAGTGGGAGGAGGATGAGAGAGAGTAACAGGAAGTGAAAGGAGGAAAATAAATGGAAATTTTCAAATGAATAATGAATAAAAGTTTTGGAGCCAGCTTCTCCCTGTAACTACTAATGGCCTGGAACTTACTAGCTGTCCTTAATCTCACAGAGATCCACCTGCCTTTGGCTCCCCAGTGCTGCAATTAAAGTCACTTGCCACCATGCCCAGCTATAAATAAAATTTTCCTTTTTTTTTTTTTTTTTTTTTTTTTACACAGGGGCTCCCTGTACCCCCAGCCTTTCTGGAACTCATCTTGTTGACCAGGTTGGCCTTGAACTCACAAAGATCGGCCTGCCTCTGTCTCCCAAGTGCTAGGATTAAAGGCGTGTGCCACCACGCCCTGCTATAAATAAATTTTCAAGAGTGCA
Organism: Rhizomys pruinosus; assembly: GCA_009823505.1. NCBI lineage: Eukaryota > Metazoa > Chordata > Mammalia > Rodentia > Spalacidae > Rhizomys > Rhizomys pruinosus. The sequence continues at coordinate 3,890,736 of VZQC01013591.1, forward strand.
GTCCTCTCTCAGTATGTGCAGGGGATGAGTTCCACAATGTTCAGCCCCAAACTGAGAATGTTCAAGTCTTGGATATAAGATGGCTTCATTTTTGCATATAACCTATAAGTATCCTCTCTACTCAGAATGACCTCTACATTATTTACTCTACCTAGTGCAAATTCTCTATAAATCCTTTCCTGACTACATTGATCAGGGGATGACAGGAAGTCACCTTCCATGTTCTGTACAGATGTAATTTTAAGAAAACATATTCCCATCCATGTTTGGTTGAATCCATAGAGGCAAGACCCACAAATATAAGATGATCGACTGTATTATGGAAGTTGAATATACAATCAATTGTACTCAAAATTGTCAAAGTAAAATAGAGTCATGCTCTCTTATCAGAAAGTTTTTGTTAAAGTTACCTAGGGGGTTGTTCTACTTGCCTCTTTAGTTGCTGTGACAAATCACTCTGACCAATACCAACTTAGGGAGGAAAGGGTTTGTCTCACATCTCTGGGGTCACAGCTCATCAATGAGGGAGCCCAAGGTAGGAACTCAAGGCAGGAACCTGGAGGCAGGAGCTGAAGCATGGGCCATGGAGGAATGCTGCTTACTGGCTTGCTCCCTGGCCCATGTTTAACCTGCTTTCTTATACAATACAGAACCACCTACCCAGGGGTAGCACCACCCACAATGGGCTGGGCCCTCCCACATAACTCAACAATCAAGAAAATACTCCACAGACATGGCCTAAGTCCAGTCCAATAGAGCCAATTCCCCAATTGAGGCTCCCTCAACCCAGGTGTGTCAGGTTGACACTAAAGCTATCCAGCACAGGGGTAAAACTTACAAATAAAGCAAGACAACACCTGCGACACCTGCATATTATTTCATTTCTGCTGTTTAACAGACTCATCTGAGGAATAGTAACCAATCAAGAAAAGTGCCAGTTGTTTTTAATGTTTAATTAGACACTGAGAAGTTATATATAAACTGCTATCTACATAGAGGGAAGATTATCCTAAACTTAGAGTTGGGTTTCCATTAACAAGGTTTGCATATGTGGGCAAACTTATTTCAATGTCCTTCCATCTAACAGTGTTTAAGTCTCCATTTATTAAATTCTTCAAACTCATCTTTACATCTTACTGATTCTTTTTTAAGCAAGGGGTTGAATAAAAGCATTGATACATGTATATCGTATGTATGAGATTCACTTTTTACATTTATGATGGTTCTTGTGTTTACTTGTTCATACTTCGAGGCAGGTTGTCCTATAGCTCATCTCCCAATATGTAGGAGAATGACCTTGAGGTCTGATCCTCCTGCCTCTGCCTTCTAAGCCCTGGGATTACAGGCATGAGCCATGTACCCAGCTTGTGTTTAAATTTTTTGAGAGTTGCATTCTGGCAGGTTTGGGTGGTCCACCGAGATGCTCGAAGGCACTCGCCTGCCAAAGCCAGAGGAGCCACGTTGGTCAAGAAGCACAGCTTCTTGTTCTAGTTAAACACAGACACATCTTTGTCCAGCCCCTGTAGTGGACCTCCAGGGGTGGGAGACCCCAGTGCTGTTCCTCTGCTGATCTTCCTTCCTGCCTTGTTTGTCTTTGTTTCTGGTTCTTCTTCTCTGTATCCGACTCTGACTTGTGCACAGTGTTTCTTTCCCCCACTGGGTAAAGGACTGTGTTTAAAGGTTTGGTCCCAGGATGCACCGCCGTTGGTTAGTTTTTGTCAACTTGACAGGGACCTAGACATATCTTAGAAAAGGGAATCTCCGGGTGTGGTGGTGCACACCTTTAATCCTAGCACTTGGGAGGCAGAGGCAGGTGGATCTCTGTGAGTTCAAGGCCAGCCTGGTCTATATAGCAAGTCCCAGGACAGCCAGAGCTTCAGGGAGACCTTGTCACAAAAAGACAAAAAATAAATAAATAAATAAATAAAAATAAAGGGAATCTCAAACGAGGAATTTTTTTCCTTTAGACTGGCCTGTGGCTATGTCTGTGGGGTGTTTTCTTGATTACTAATGGCTGTAGGATGACCCAGGCTTCTGTGGAAGGTACTGTCCATGGGCAGGTGGCCTAGATCCTACAAGAAATGTAATTGAGCAAGCCTCCAGGTTCCTGCTTTGGCTTCTCTTGATAATGGACTGTATATCCTGTCAAAGCTTTCATGTCATTTTATGAATGTATGAGACTCATGCTTTAATTTTTGCTTTTTGTTTGTTTATCGAGGCAGGGTCTCATGTAGCCCTTGAATTTTCTATGTAGCTGAGGATGACCTTTTCCTTGGCTTCTCACTGTGTGAATTTCACATTTTTCCTGCCTCTGAAGGTTGTTAAGATTAGATATCTCTGAAATAAGGGAAGTCTTCTTCAATTAGCTTTTAACAACTAATAAATGCATACATAGGGGAAGCGAGATTACTCAGTGAGTAAAGACACTTGTCTCCAAGCTTGACAACTGGAAATAGATCCCCAGGATCCACAAGGTAGAAGGAAAGAACTAACTGCTTCACATTTTTCTCTGACCACATGTCAATGGCATGCATACAACTCCCAAGAGAAAAAAAGAAAGACAGACAGACAGACAGAAAGAAAGAAAGAAAGAAAGAAAGAAAGAAAGAAAGAAAGAAAGAAAGGCATTAAAAATCTGTTAAATACAGCAGCTGCACAAGAACTAAGGTCAACAGTTGACAAATGGGACCTTATTAAACTCAAAAGAATCAAGGAAGTAAAGAGAAATCCCACAGAGTGGGAGGAAACCTTCACCGCAGAAACTTCTGACAAAGCATTGATTTCCAGAATATATAAACTACTCAAAAAAAAAAAAAAAAACGAAGAAGAAAAGAAGACAAATGGCCCACTCAAAGATGGAGCAAATACCCCTGACCAGAGGACTTCACGAGTGGAGGAATTAGAGATGGCTGAGAAACACTTTAAGAAGTGTTCAACATCACTAATCATTAAGGAAATGCAAATCAAAACCACTTTAAGATATCATCTTACTCCAATAAGACTGGCTAGGATCAAGAAAACAAATGATACCAAGTGCTGGAGAGGTTGTGGGGAAAGGGAATACTCATCCACTGCTGGTGGGAATGTAAACTCGTACAGCCACTATGGAAAGCAGTGTGGAGAACCCTTGGAAGACTTGGAATGAACTTGCCACCTGACCCAGCCATACCACTCCTAGGCATGTACCCCCAGGACTCACCCCACTGCAGAGATACATGCACAGCCATGTTTATTTCAGCTCTCTTCACAATAGCAAGGAGCTGGAACCAACCCAAATGCCCCTCAACTGACGAGTGGATAGAGAAAATGTGGTACAACTACACAATGGATTTCTATGCAGCAGTAAAGAAAGATGACATCATGAGCTTTGCAGGAAAATGGCTGGAGCTAGAAGACATTGTGCTGAGTGAAGTAACACAGTCCCAGAAAAACAAACGATGAATGGTATCCCTCATCTGTGGAGGCTAGTGCCAATTACCTAGTTGTAAGTATTTCTTGTGCACGGCCCCTTGAGCTTTTGTCCAAGCAGTTGGGAGTGATGCATACTGGAAACAACAACAACAACAACAACAACAACAGAAAGGTCTGCATTAAAGAACTGACTGAAACAGTGAACTTCTGCTCAAAACAGTCAACTTCCATATGGAGAATATCGAGAAAGACTGAGAAAGAGATGAAAAGCATGTTTGGCAGAATGCATGAGCTCTGGTGGGGTGGGGGCATTGGGTGGGGAACATGGGTCTAGATTTGATAATCTTGTACAAAATATATATTAAAATAAATAAATAAATAATGAAAAAAAACCTGTTAAATAGTAATAAGAATTGCATATATAGCGGATCATTCCTTAACTCCAACTCCCCCCAGGAAATAAAGAACTGGGACATTACATGCAACAACAGCCTCTTAGAAATAATTTTTAAACAGAATAGTCAACTAATAAAGGATCTGCCATTTAATATATTTAATTAGAGCAAGACACCATGAAGTTATGGTAGTTGTTCATATATGAATTCCATTTCACATAATCAAGATGAACCATTGGGGAAATGGTTGGCCTGGTCTACATAGTGAGTTCTAGGCCAGATGGGGCTATATAGGACTCTGTCTCAAAAAGGCTTTTTAAAAAGATGATAGCCAAATAATGAGTGTGCAACTATATGCAAGACAATGGGATGTGTCTGTTTTTCCTGGAAAAGTGAGAGCAGTTTTTCCCCTGAAGGAAGGTGTCAGCCTGTTCCTAGATATGAAAGACTGCAGTGAAGAACCAAATTTAAGCTTCTTAGGCAAACTGTGGATGCTTGGAGAGAATTAGACTCTTTATCTTGGTCCATAATAGCTGAATCTCTGCAAAGCAATCTAAGAATGTTGACAAGGGGATGGGGAGATGTCTCAGTATGTAAGAGCCCTTGCTGAGCAACCATAAGGTCCTGAGTTAGGATCCTCTGCAGAGTGTACAAGGCAGGCAGGGCTGTGGGCACCTGTTACCCTAGTGCTGGGGGATGGAGACAGGGAGATTGCTGGGGCCTTCGGATTTACCAACCTAGCAAAACAAAAAACAAACAAACAAAAACCCTCCAGCAATCTCCAGACTGAATGAGAGAAAGGCCTCATCTGGAGGAAATACAGAGAGTGATGAAGCAGAACACCAGGCGTCCTCCTTGGCCTCCACACACATGTACATCCACCATACATCCATGGGTACACAAAATAGATGCTTAAAATGGTGACAAAGTTTCCTCAGTATCAATGACTTTATTTTTAATTACCTTGTAAAGGAACTTGAGAAATCTCAATCAACAACTACTGTATTCATGCAAACAAGAACTTGGCATCATCTGTGTCAAAAATGACTGACTCCAAACCATTCGTTTTAAAAATGGGTAGTAAATGGTTCTATTTACTGCTCTGTCAGAATAGGATCTGTAGTCAGCACAATAGATAATTCTCAGGGCTTCCAGTCGTTTTGTCTTTCTCTTAATTATCATTATTGGGTTTTTTAAAGATTTTTTTTATGTGTATGCATGTTTTGGCTGCATGTATATATATATGCACCAAAGGCATTGGATCTCCTGAAACTGGAGTTACAGATGTCTGTGAGCCTCCATGCGGTACTGGGGAACTAAACTAAGGTCCTCTGCAAGAGCACCAAGTCCTCATAATCACTGAACTATCTATCTTAGCCCTCATACACTTTTAAATAAAAAAAGGCTAAAATTTGCTCTCTTTCAAAAATGCTAAGGTCAAAAGTTGGATTCTGCAGAAGATGTAACACACACACACACACACACACACACACACACAAACACACACACACTTCAGCCAGTCCCAGGAGGGCTCTGGATCACATATGATTTATAGAAAGTCTGGTTTGGGATCAAAATGGCAAGGCCTTTGCATACAGGATCTGATTGGCCAATGAATATTGATCACTCTGGTAAAGGGCTGTGCTCAGGCAAGGTGGCTCTTTGCAGCTGAGCTGAGCCCTGAGGGGCCAATGGTTGGAGGGCGCCGGCTGACAGCTGTCTCTCCTTGGTTCCCCTCTCCACAGCCACACACCTTTGACATTCATCTTACTGTCTGCTCCTTTCCTGGAAGGAGATGATATTTCTAGCTTGCTTAACTAGATACCTGAGTATTTCATGAATTTGTGATTCCTGTCTTAATCTAGTGAGAAAAAAATCCTCAAACACCCCTTGATTTTTCTTCCCAAGATCAGAACTCAAATTTAGAAAATAGCACCATTTTATGATATTACTTTATAGTCTAAAACTGACTTTGAAATTTCCCCTTCAGCCCCTAGATAATCACAAATGTGTCTTTTTTGGCTTTTTGAAAAGGATGCTAGAACTGATGCATGCTATTTCCTACAGTCCATATTTCTTAATTAGCTCAATGTTATTGTAATAATATTAATGTAAATTGTCAATCCAAAAAAATGTGCTACTAATAAAATTCTTTCAAAAATTAAATCTTTATAGCAGTATCTCTCACAGTGCAGTCCTTAGACCTCGTCATCCAGCCCCTCTTAAGACATAATTTGTAAGGTGAGGGTGTAGTTCAATTGTCAGGCATGCACTTGATATCTGCAAATCTCTGGGTTTGATCTCTAGGACCTAAAGAGAGGTAGGGGGAAGGAAGGAAGGAAGGAAGGAAGGAAGGAAGGAAGGAAGGAAGGAAGGAAGAGAGAAAGGGAAGTAAGGAGGGTGGGAGGGAAGTTCTAGAGAGTCATCCCAGACCCAAGGTATAAGAAATAGAGGGATGGAATGGGGGGGTCCGACACTGTGTTTTATGTGCTTCCCAGTGATAATGGTATATGGCAAAGCTTAGCCATTATTGCCTTATGGAATAGATCAAAAGCCACTGGAGATATGTTAATATCTGAATGTCCATTATGCACCCTTGCCCCTGGAGAAGCAACAGTCAGATTCTCATGAAAGATTTATGGATGTCACTAAAGAGAATTCTACACTCTTGTATTTTATATTACTGGTGGCAACAATAAATTAATTTCAGCACTTAAGTCTCATTACTGGGACAGTTTATACCCTGTCCTATTAATGTTTACCCGAAGACTACCATAAGCCACAGACTTGCATTTTTATCAATTAAATGCTAATCTCACAGAAAAATTGACATCAGCAGGGTCAAGGCAGAGATGGGTCAGACTTTGGGATTCAAAGATGACATCATTTTGATAAAGTTCCTGAAGACAGAAAAAGGACCCCCAAAAGTTTTTACACCTGGAGTAGATGCATGAGAGTAAGACAATAACAAAGTATTCTATCAAGTCAAATAAACCAACGAGATTAATTTATTATTGATTTTAAAATACATTTGGTACTACCTGAAATGATCTATTATCTAACTGGGAGATGAAACGTTCATTTTTCTGTTAAAAAATATTTCTTTCCATTTAGTATTTGTGATAGTTAATCTTGATTGCCAGCTTAATTGGACTGAGACTGACCTGGGAGATTAAGGAAGCACATTCCTGGGTGTATCTGCAAGAGCGTTCCCAGAGACAATGAGCTAAGGACTGTGGGTGACACCATTCAATAGGCTGGGGCCTACCAGAAAGCAAAGGGGGAAGGAGAGAGCGCGTTAGCAGACTGCCCACCAGGAGGTGAGCTGCTTTCTCCACTATGTGCTCCCACTACTCTGATGCCCTCCTCACAACAGGGCCAGAGCAATGGAGCAAGCCAACCATGGACTCAGACCTCTAAAACTATGAGCCAAATGAATCTTTGTTTCCTTCTGAATTCTTCTCCCAAGTGTGTATCACAGGAGCAGAATCTCTTACCGGCACAGTAAACTACATTTCTGCGGTTGTAATCAGTCCTGTAGTTTAGATAGCTGACTCATGTTAGTCCCTCAGTATTCAAATGCTTTCTATGGTCTCCTTACTATTAATGAATATTTGGCTATTTGTGTGTTTTCTATTGGAATCTGTTCTACTTACTAGAGTCTAAGTACATATCTGGAATGTCAAACTTCTGGACAGTTCTTATATCATATGGTATAACACCTTTACCATAAAAGAAAAAAGACAAGGAAATGTGTGTATAATCCCAGCATTTGGAAGGCAGAGGAGTGAGGACTACTGTGAATTCAATGATAGCCTCTGCTACATAGTGCATTCCAGGCTAGCCCCATCTATAGAGTAAGACCCTGTTTAAAACAATAGAATAAAGATGATACTTGATAGGAAGGGCCAATGCCCACAAGCCTTCCTGGGGAAGTTGGCCTTTTACAGTCCTGGACATGCAGGCATAATAAGCAAAGGCATTTCTTGGTGCTTAGTGCCCTGACTTCTAGGGACTGAATTTAAAATTGCAAACAGCAAGTTTATTTGCCTTGGTTTTCTAGACTCGGGGTAGAAGAGCAAATCATAGAAGGTTTGAATTTCCAAGTCTCAACTGAGGTAGGAGGGGTGGAAATTCAGCTAGCCTGGGCTACATAGTGGGATCATGACCAAAAAAAAAAAAAAAAAAATGGAGGAAAAAATGCGATCCAAGATACTGCATGTGTTCTGTGTATTTATTTATATATGTATTTTGTGAGTGAAAGACAGAGAGAGAGAGAGAGAGAGAGAGAGAGAGAGAGAGAGAGAGAGAGAATGAGAATGTGCTATTTATTTGTTTTTTTTTTTAAATTTTTTTATTATTAATTTTATTTATTTCTGCATGTGTATGAATGTACTGTCTCTGCATGCAAGTTTGTGCACCCGTGTCGTGCAATGCCGCGGAGGTCAGAAGAGGGTCTCGGATTCCCCTGGAACTGGAGTTCTCTTGGAATTGGAGTTTCAGACTGTTCTCAGCCGCCATGTGGGTGCTGGGGATCGAACCCGAGTCCTCTGTAAGAGCGATCAGCGCTCTTAACCACTAGGCCATCTCTATTTGGGTTCTTTATTAGGTTTTAGAGATAGAATTTCATGTAGCCAAGCTGGTCTTGAACTCACTATGTAGCTGAACTCGCCATGGCTCTGAATTCCCCATCCACTTATTTCTACTCCCAAGAGCTCTGAAGACAAGGATGAGCCCCCACACCACTAAGGGAAAATTATCAAATTAATGCCAATGCAGAAAATGGCATTGAGATTAGGTGTCTTTTCTTTTGTCTTTTTGAGACAGGATTGTCCTGTAGGCCCAGCTGTCCTCTAACTCACTATGTACACCAGGCTGGCCTTGAACTCACATGCTTCACCTGTCAAATAACCAAAGTTAATGAGTCAAGATTTGGTTATTACTAGATTTTGTGGTCAAGGTGTGGATCAGGAAATAGTTGGGAAAATTATTCAAAAGTTAGAGAAGTTTAAAAAAGCTAACTGCATGTCCTTTACTGTCATTGTCTGACTATGAATTATAACCAATGCCTCTGAGAATACACTCAGATTTGACTTTGTTATTCAATATTTTTAATTAGAGTCCAGGAACTTTGAAATGACATGATAATGTGTAGACTATGTTGAGTAGGAATGATAACATAAGTTATTGCTTTGTATACCATTAACCATTTTTTAAAAAATCTTTCTACAAATTGATTTCAGTGTTCCTTTGGCTGCTGACTGGACAAGTTTTACTCTTTAAGTTCTCCTTTGAAACAACCCTATAGTTTTTCTGGATTCCTCATCAATTAATGACTTGAATAAATCTTTGATATGTGTTCATTTTATATTTGTATGAAAGTCGTACTTTTTACTTTGAGAATTCTGCTTTGATACTTAAGACCAGATGTTCTTTGGAATTCCAGATTCATAAGATTTAGAAAGTGCAGAGATGTATATTTGATATATATATCAACTTATCATAAACATCTTAATATTTCTTCAGCAAAACATATAAATATTTATGCTCAGTGAGATGAAGTGATTATAAATGATCTCACATAATTCCACGTTAGGTTTGGCTATGTTATATGGAATATGTTCAGAATAGGTCAGGATGCTACCAAATTAGCTGTGGAAAAAATGTATTACTTTTCAGCATTTGGTAAGGCAATTTGGAATTTGAAAACCAGCAATTTTTATGACTACCTCAAACTACATTTATTCCATTTTAGGGGAACCATATCAAGAATAATGAGAAAGGGGGGAAATGCGAACTGTCAAAAACCATTCATAATTTAATATATTACAGTGCAGTCCAATGTGAGCCATCTCTTTGAAGAAAGCAATAGAATTGTAAAAATGTAGTATTTTCAGAATAATGACTATCATTCTCTGATCCAAGTTTAGAAAGACTTCATACTCAGGAGCCCTAGCAATCAAATAAAAGACAGTAAACAAGACTGAAGAAAGAGGAGAGATGTGAATCAAACTTTCCCAAGTTTAAAATAGGTAACTTTGCCCATAGTGAAAAATTCATGACAAATGTAAACCTTTGCCTAACAGCAAAGCTTCTGGAGCCTTTAAATAAGTAGAATTATCTGTGAGTAACATATTTATAGAAAATATAGCCTGATTTACTAATACCCAGATTGAAAAGTATCATTTCACATTTTTTCTTTTGTTTTTTTTTTAAATTTTATTTATTCTTTATGTGTATGAATGTACTGTCTGCATGCGGGTCTGTGCACCTGTGTCGTGCAATGCGCGAAAGTCAGAAGAGGGCGTTGGATTCCCCTGGAACTGGAGTTAAAGACGACTCTCAGCTGCCATGTGGGTGCTGGGGATTGAACCCAGGTCCTCTGCAAGAGCAGTCGGCGCTTTAACCACTAGGCCATCTCTCCAGCCCCCATTTCACATTTATATTAAGTATGTAAAACATACCCTAGAGTGAGTAAGAAGGCTTGGTACAAAACTTAGAGTCTAAGTCATTAAAATGAAGTAATTAGAAAACCAGGAAGGGGAGTGTGTGGATTTGCAATCTCAGCATTCAGAGAGGATTGTTTGAGCCTCGCCTATTTCAACAGATAAAATACATATGTTAAAGGAAATAAAAGAAAAACAAGGGGCTGGAGAAATGGCTCAGTAGTTAAGAGCACTCGCTGCTCTTGTAGGGGACCTAGTTTCAGTTCCTGGCACTCACATGGTGGCTAACAACCACCTATAACTGCAGTTCCAGGGAATCTGGTGCCCTCTTCTGACCTCCGTGGGTGCTCCACTACATAAGCACACTTAAACAATGCATGCCATACACTCACTCATACACATAAAAATAATAAAATATTTTTAAGAAAAAACAAGAACAAAAATATTTTACTACAAAAAGATTTTTTTTCATATTTTTTGCAACATTTTGCATCTTGGTAACTTCAATTCGAATTTCAAGACCCAGAGCTCTTAATTTTCCCCCTAACAAACAATTTTCTAAAGTTGTCAGTATTTATCTCTCTTTAAGTAAAACACTAGAAAAGCAAAATTTCTGACTTTATTTTATTTGTGTGTGTGTGAGAGAGAGACAGAGACAGAGAGATAGAGAGACAGAGAATGTGTGTGTGTGTGTGTGTGTGTGTGTGTGTGTGTGTGTGCTTGTGTTTTTTCAAGACGAGGTCTCCCTGTAGACCAGGCTGGCCTTAAGCTCACAGAGATCAATGCCAGCCTGCCTCTGCCTCCTGAGTGCTGGGATTAAAGGCGTGTGCCACCACGCCCAGCTGAATTTCTGACTTTTAAATAGACACTGATAGATATTTTCTCTTTAACCACATCCCGGTTTACCAGAGGACAAAATGAAACGGGAAGGCAAAGGCAAAGGGGAGGAGTTCTGAGAAGCAGGGGTTCGCGGAGAACACGGGGGCCCTGCGAACGCAGGTCCGTGCAGAAGCGGCTCTCCTCCTCGGATTGCTGTGAATGTCATGCAGCAGTTAAATTTCCTGCTGCTGTCACCATAAAGGATGGAATCTTCCCTTGGACAAAGATATGCTGTTGAGACTGGAGAGAGGTGTCTCAGCAGTTAGAGCACTGGCTGTTCTTGCAGAGGAACTGGGTTCTGTTCCCAGCACCCACATGGTAGCTAACAACCATTTATAACTCTAGTTTCAGAAGATTCAACGCCCTCTTATGGCCTCTGTAGACACTGCACAGCATGGGTGCACTTTAATTCATGTAGTCAAAACACTCATACACAGATTTTTTTTTTTTTAAAGATATGCTATTGTCTCCTCTCTTAGGAGTTAACCCAGCCAAGCTGCTCAATTAACTGGCTCAGGGACCATGCCTCAGGAAGACAGGTCATCCTTTTTTATTGCATTTTAGAGAATTGTATCTAATGTATTTTGATCACATTCAGACCCCTATCTTACCTGTACCTCTCGTATTATTGCCCACCTGATTTCATGACCTCTATTATTATTTTTTTTTATTTCTGTATGTGTATGAATGTACTGTCTGCATGCAAGTCTGTGCACCCGTGTCGTGCAATGCCGCGGAGGTCAGAAGAGGGTGTCAGATTCCCCTGGAACTGGAGTTCTCCTGGAATTGGAGTTTCAGACGGTTCTCGGCCCCCATGTGGGTGCTGGGGATCCAACCTGGGTCCTCTGTAAGAGCGGTCGGCGCTCTTAACCGCTAGGCCATCTCTCCAGCCCATGACTTCTATTATTTTTAAGGCCTATGGAATCTAATTTGTGCTCTCAAGTGCCCATCACTGTGAGTCCATCCCCTGCAGCCTGGTCAATCTTCACAGCTTCACACCCGTAAGGAAAACTGACACTCCCTCTCCCAGAGGCTATCAGTTGTCAATAGTTTCTCACCTAGGGCTGGGGCTTCTTACCCACCCCACCCCACCCCACCTCACCCCCTGTGCTGGGAATTCGTCTGGCCTGAGCTTCTTTAGGTCTTGTGCTCGTTGTCATACTTGCTGTGAGTTCCTATGAGTAACTGCCCTGCTGTCTGGAAAACACAGTTTCCTTGTAATCAACCACCTCCTCTTCTGCAACGATCCCCGAGAAGCAAGGTTTGATATAGATGTCCTATTCAGGGATAAGCACTCTGGAGTCTTTGTTCGCTGTCATCTGGCCAGTTGTGGGTTCGTGTGTTACCACAGCATCTGCTGTAAGAAGAAGCGTTTCGGTAAGAAAGTTTTGAGAGATGCAGTGGTCTAGCAATCCAACAATATGCATTAGGAATAGGTTAAAACTATGTCTATTTAGCAGGAATAATAGAATGGTTCTTGCCGGGGGGGGGGCACATGGTGGTTGCCACGCCTTTTATATCCTAGCACTTGGGAGGCAGAGGCAGGCGTATCTCTGTGGAGTTCCAAGGGGGGCCAGCCTGGGTCTACAGAGTGAGCTCCAGCGATAAGTGGAGTACAGGGAGACCCCCTGTTCAAAAAGACCCAAAAACAAAAAAAAAAAAAAGTTCTCATTCCATGGGCCTGCAGCCCATCTAGCCACAGGTTCCTAAGCCACATATCAATTCCAAATATGGTCACCATCTTGTCAAGTGGACCTTAAATCTCACCTTTCTGAGTCCTGATTAAAAAAAAAAAAAAGAGGAAGAACTTTTCCTTTTTCTTTTCTTCCATCTTTCTTCCAATGTTGGCCTAACTATGCTTTTTTCTGGTACTATGGACTTCTCTACTGTTTTTCTGAAGTAATCTGTGCCATTTCCACCACATGGGTGACCTCCATATCAACTAAACTTATATGGCATGGCTTTTCTCCTTCTCTTCTCCATCTTTCCTGGTCAATTACCAAGATTTATACCTTGCCTTTTTAAACTCTAAAAAAATTATGCTTAGGCTTCCTTTTAAGTCTGTTTGCAAATTCTATTAATGAGACTAAGAACCTGGGGGGGAGGCAATTTCCCAGGTAATGGTACCATACAGAAAAGACCAACGGCCTTTTACTTTGTTCTTGTGCCAAGTGAAGCGCTATCTCTGCACCTGGCATTGGTGCCACCCACACACATTCATATTCTGAGCAGCCTGCCTTGAATTCTCGTACATCATCAGCCACAGAAAACTGCCTCTGTGACTATCTCAACCGAGCCCTTTCTTCTATTACCTTGGGAATCAGAAAGGGGCTTTTGTCTGTCTGTTGTTGTCTGTCTGTGTGCTATTCATCTAGCCATTTACCTATGTACATATATGGCTAACACAAATACTCTTCACTCTCATTTCATGCACAACAACTCATACTTATTACTCACAGGACCCAAACATGGCTTGATTTAAAACCAGGTGTAAAGCTAGCAAGAGGGGCCCTCGCCATTGAAAGTTGGTCTTCCCTGAAACTTGGCACATCAAAAGCTTAACACAGGATTTCAGTTTTAACAATAGTGAGGAATATTTATGGAATACATGACTTCTCATTTAAAAATTGCTGTGTACAGAGATTTTCAAGTGTGGTAAAAAGTACAGATAAGCATTAATCTTTCATATCTATTAATTTAAAAGTTAGCTCTTTTGCATGTGCTGCAATTTGCCATTGTTAAGTTATAACGGTGCAACACCTCCCCCCACCCCCCCCACCCGCCCCCGATAAAAAGGCACATGAGACTTAAGTCACTCTGGGGACATGGTTTACTTCCATTGGAACTGCCAGAGTGGGCCGCTTGCAGGCACGTGGGGGAGCAGGAGCAGAAGCAGGGGCAAGACGGCGACTGGGGCCACCCATTTATAGCCATGGGGCAGGACCTCAGGTACAGGGGAAGAGGTCAGAAGATTGACAGCCTCTGGAGGAAGTGGACATCTGTGTCCCTTGGAATTCTGGGAACCCCAGACCTAACAGCCATTACTTTAGAAATAGGACAAGAAGCCTGTGGTTTTAGAGTACGTTTTGCACTTAACATATGCATGCATTTTGTACATTTACAAAATATGCTAGGAATACATTCCCACCAGTATCTTTGAATTGTGGATTTGGGTTTGAGGCTCTCCCTGACTTCCTCAGTCCTCCATTTTCCCACATGCTCTACATTAACTAGATGAGCACTTCTACAAGAGCACTCCTCTTGAAAGCCATTTAGGCATGGCTTGGCATTTTAACTAGTTTATTAATTCCTATCTTAGTTTCATTCCGGTTGCTGTGATTAAATACCCTAGTAAAAAGCTACTTAGAGGAGAAAGGGTTTATTTCAGCCCTCCATTCCAAGTGACAGTCGGTTATTGCAGGGGAGTCAAGCATCGGATCTGGAGGTGGCTGGTCACATCAAATCACAAGCTTGCTGGCTTACTGTGCACAGCTCGACTGCTCCACTCTCACATGGATTAGGACCCCTTCACTTGGGAATGGTGCTGTCCTCCGTGGGCTGGACCTTCACAAGTTAGTGACTTAAGAGAATTCCCTAAAAACCAACCCACTGCAAACGATCTCTCATTAAGACTTCCCAGGTGATTCTTGGTTGGGTTAAGTTGACAGTTAACACTAATCATCACAATTTCATCTACCCATCTAAATTCTAAGTCTCTCTCTCTTTCTCTCTCTCTCTCTCTCTCTCTCTCTCTCTCTCTCTCTCTCACACACACACACACACACACACACACACACAAGGCCCACAGATAGTTAAACAGACTGGGATATATAGAATCAAAGAAGGAAAGGAAAAAGCATGGAATGGTTCAAAGTAGCATGCAAGGCTGCAGCAGAAGGCAGTGAAGACCACCAGCTGGGCAGCTGTTCTCCAGATGTCAAAGAACAATGTGAACTCCGCAACCATTGCTAAAGAAAAAAGGTGGACTTACTAACATCTTTGCCATGCAGTTCTAAGGAGTATCCAGGAGAGGAAGAGTCTCATCTTTCAGGTCCACTCCTCAGATCCATCTACCGGGCATAGGTGGCAGATTGCTTGAGAAATGGAATCAGGTCTCCACTCTGGGTTAGGTATGACATTTGATACATCTTCTGCCAGTTTCCCGGCCTCTGGTATATGGGAAATTCTTGAAAGTGGCTTTGGCAAACCCAAATCTTCTCCCCGAGTTGAGACTGTCATTCTCAGTAATAACAAGAGCTGGCAACAATCTGCGTCATTTTTTGCTAGTCATTCCATGAAGTGCTTTTTCTGCATGTATTAATCAATGTTATGTGCATTTTATCTCAGATTGTCTAAAATGCCATTATTATCTTTAATAAAGATAGCTAGGACAAGGGAGTCAAGTAAAATCATTAAGTTTTGTTTTTAAATAAAATCTGAGAGTTTTCAGGTTTCTATCAGCCATGTCTATGAAATGGTTAGTTTTAGAATGTAAGTGTTGGCTAATATAATTAGGATTAATGTCATTTCCTATGGTTTTGGATCACCAGTACAGCTAAGAGATAACTTAAGTTTGTTTTCTATCTTAAGTCTGTTTTCCCAAATACTAAATATCATTTTTTGCTTTGTCCCAAAGGGAAGTCTGAAGGTTCACTCTCAAATGAGTTTCCTGCCAGTCAGTCTATCAGTGTTTTAAGATTGTCTACCCAACCTTAAACTTCTCCAGCTGGCCCATAACGTAGTCTAATTTCTGAGCTCAAGGGCATGATCTATAAAAATGAGAAAGTTTTACAGTGCTGTGAATGATTTGTAAAGTGAAAATAATGTTTCTGAATGCTTAGCATAATGTATGTCAAAAGAAAGCACTCAGCATTTGCACCCCCCCCCCACTCAATTGATACTAGTGTTTGTTTGGAGCTCTGGCTTTATACAGCCACTTGGAGTAACTTAAATTAGTGGAAACTGATTGCAACATACCAATTGCGGCAGCAATGCAGTGCTCAAAATGTAAAAGTATGATTGGCGTGCCGGGCATGGTGGTGCTCGCCTTTAATCCTAGCACTTGGGAGATTGAGGCAGGCGGATCTCTGTGAGTTCAAGGCCAGCCTGGTTTACAGAGTGAGTTCCAGGCCAGCTGGGACTAAAGGGAGACCCTGTCTCAAAAATACCAAAAAAAAAAAAGTATGATTGGCTTTTAGCTTCATATTTATAAAGAATTCATGTGCTTGGAAGAAAGACAACTGCACCAGAACCTCCTCTCTTCTTTGGGATTCTTTCTTAGAACTTCACATTGGAGTCATATATAGTTCAGGACAGGAAACAGATAACAGAAACCAGGTTCACTGCTTGTAAGTCTACATATCCCAAAGTAGGATTTCAGAGAGGAGGTCCCAAAGGTATATATCTGAATGTCTTTTTCTGTGGCCCTCTTTCTCAAGAGACATACTGCTCTAGTTAGCCTTCTGTTGCTCAGATAAAACACCAAAAACCAGCAGGGCATGGTACTGCACACCTTTAATCCCAGCACTCAGGAGGTAGAGACAGGTGGATCTCTGTGAGTTTGAAGTCAGTCTGGTCTACAGAGTGAGTTCTAGGCCAACTGGGGCTATAGGGAGACCCTGTCTTATAAACAAAAAAAAATACCAAAACCAACAAGGGAGGAAAGGGTTTCTTTCAGCTTTCGGCTTACAAATTATAGTCCATTATCAAGGAAGTCATGGCAGGGGCTCAACCACGAACCTGACAGCAAGAACTGAAACACAGACCATGGAGGACTGCTGCTGTTTATTGCTTTATTTCCTGGCTCATGCTTAGCCAAACACACACATGTGTGTATATGTGTGTGTGTGTGCACTTGTGTGCATGTGTACCACCAATCTCCCTAGGAATGGTACCGCCCACCATGGGCTGGGCCTTTCTACATCAATTAGCAATCAAGAATAAGCAGCACAGATGTGACCCCAGGCCAGTCTGATCAAGGAAAACCCCAAATTGAGATTTCTTCTTCCCAGGTGTGTCAAGATAACGAACGAGATTAGCCTTCACACACACTCACATGGAAGAATAGGGAGTTAAGTATGCAGCAAGCATAGAAAGGAATAAATTCATATGTAACAGCTTGAAACTGCATGTTATAAATTTGTTTTGATATCATAAAGATAAAGACAAAAAGGTTCACATACTTAGACTATCCCTAGTTATCTGAGCGCTAGGATTAAGAATCACATTCAGATAGCCCACATATCTAGTTGGAAGATGGTCTTGATAAGATCCATTCATGGAAATATTGCTCCTCTCCTCATCAGGCAAAGCAGACTGCCCAGATCCCCACCCTCTCTTCCTACTTTTATTCACTGAGCATTTACCTTGCCTGAAGCTTGGCAAACAGGGTTTCTTCGTTCTCCGCGCCAGTGACTATATCTTCACTGTCCTCCTCATTAGTCCTTGAAGGATGGGCTGAAATACTTAAACTTGCTTTTGGTTTCCCACACCTCCCAAATCTGAATGTTCTCCAAAGCATTTATAGCAGTGGTTCTCAAACTCAGCAGCACATTGGAGATGGCTGAGGGCTTTGGCGAAATAACTTGAGTTCTGGATTCCTGTCTCAATGATAGCGAAATAGGGAATAACTATGCATCTGCAATGGTATCAGTTGCAACCTGGGATCTGTGGTGTTTCAAGCACCATTACCATGTACTTCAGCCGTTGAATACCACTGAAATACAATGCAAGGAGTCTGCTCTTGATCCTACCTGTGCACAAAGTAAGTCTTCATTGGGACTAATGAACCGGTGCTCCTTCTATTATGTTCTTTTCTCCCCACCAGAGATGTTGGACCACCTAACACCTTGTTAATGACAATATTGAAGTACTCTATTCCCAGTGGAGATATAAGAGGGTCCAGGTAGGGGGCTTGAGGTGGGGTTTTCTTCCTTCTCTTTTTCTTTTCAGTAACTGAACAAACATAGGAAATGGAGCTCAGCACTATTGTAAACTAAAAGTGGAAAATTGTATTTAAAAATTGAATTACAGCAAAGTTTTCCATTTGTACAGGTGTTTCCCTCTCTGCGGGTGGCCTCTTAAAATAGACCTTAAGTCTGCATGACAAACTTCACCTGTTGACCTTTTTGCTTTTAGTTGAGATCCACATTTTCTGCCTGTTTCTACTAAAAATCATGCTTTTATAAGTGCAGATTTAGGATTAAGGATTGCTTAATGCTATAAAAGCAGAAATGAGATCAATAGTCTAGCTTAAAATTTAGCAATTGACAACTCTAAATGAGAATTACAAATTCCTTGGGTGTTTTTGTTTACCTTTATGTATGCATATGTGTATGTTTATTTTCTTCATGTTTGCTCATGTTTGTATGTTGTTAACATGGTAACTACTGTCATAAAATAAGTGAATGCTCAAATAAGATGATCCCAAATGCTTCTTAGTTCATTGGGTAAGTGGGAGTTTAGTCAAAAGCCCCAGCTCTGGTAGCTCCAATGGGCATGGGTGAGACTTGTCTACTCAACCCCAATAACCAATTAAAGACACTTATGGTGAGGACCAATTAAAGGAAATTTCATCATCGTGGCCACTGAGGGAGAACCAATAGAAGGGTTCCATGGTCCCAGGTCAATCCTCTGTAGACTGACATGAAATTCATATCTAAATACATAGAATAGGGGCAAACGGCAGGAGGTATACATAATTAAGTCATCTTGATGAAGGAGTGAACTGACTGATTATTGTCTCAGTTCTGGTTTGGCAAGCTGATCCATGTAAGGTCTTATTGCTTGGCCAGAGAGGTATTCTCAGGAGATGAATTCATGCTTCCATAATAAAGCTTTGCCCCAAGAGAAAATTGTTCTTTGGGGGTGGGATCTGTTCTATGAGGTGGTTCTTTTGAAAACCCAAGGTGACTTCAGGTTTAGAACAATGACATCTCTCCCTTCAGCTTTGGATAAGATAGATGGGTGGACACCAGTGAACAGAACCCTCCTTGAATGATGATGAAATGCCTCTACAGAGTCAAACGGGAATTTGTCCTAAAATAACACACACACACACAGAGAGAGAGAGAGAGAGAGAGAGAGAGAGAGAGAGAGTATGAAGGTAGAAATACAGGCTTTGATCTTGCATTTGGTTGATTTGTTGGCCAAAGTGAGAAGTTCTTGCTTTTCAGCAAAGGTAGTTGATGAGTACATATAGCAGTAGGTCTCAAATGTAATAAGCAGTTGATTTAAGTTTGTTTATCAAAAAGCTTTATCTTAGAGCTGGAGAGATGGCTCATTGGTTTAGGGTATAGATTGCTGCTGCAGAGGACCCAAGTTCAATTCAGGAGGCTCACAGTCTGTAAGTCTGGCTCCAGGGAATCAGACCCCCTCCTCCAGCCTCCACGGGTATCTTCACTCACGTATACAGACACATGCACAGATCCTCACACATACACATAATTAAATTAAAATAAATCTTCCTTTTAACAAGACACATCCATATCTCCAAGACTACAGACCTGTTTTGTTTAAGCTTCATATATAGTTTTTCTGGGTTGTCAGTAGAATAAATATAAAGTTACTTAATAAAAAGATGTCTTCTAAGTTTCATAAAGGAAAAAAATAAAACTAGGCATAAAGAAGCCATCCAGTAAAAGAAACAGCTGTAAATGGCTATGGAGATAGAAAATTACTTTTGGAAATTAAAAGACAAAAATGTTTGGGGACAAGAAAGGATTTTGTAAAGTAAACCAGTTTTGTCTTGCTATAAGCAACTTTCAGAATGGAGATAGAAGGATAAGGGTGAAACTGGAGGCTTAAGCACACCACAAGAAGACCCAAGCCAACCGCAGCAAGGCTTGTAGAAGATAAAGGCCACAGGTGACAGATGTGCAATGATTAAAGATGGAGTTCTTAAGGTTTGATCCTGCTAGGTGTTTACTTCCTCAGTCAATCTGCTTCAGGTATTAGAAGGAAACTGAAAAAGCAGATGAGGCCCTCAGATAGCCT
This sequence comes from Rhizomys pruinosus, assembly GCA_009823505.1. Lineage (NCBI taxonomy): Eukaryota > Metazoa > Chordata > Mammalia > Rodentia > Spalacidae > Rhizomys > Rhizomys pruinosus. Next base: position 3,910,861 of record VZQC01013591.1, read on the forward strand.
TAAACAACTTTTAAATTTGGCTTTTGGAGTTTTCAACAAAAGAGATTCACTAGTGACAGCCTAAAAGACACAAAGGAAGTGATTATAGGCCCAAGAAAAAGCCCAGTTGATAGCTGTAGCCCTGGACAGTAATATATTTTCCCAGGTGAATAAGCTTGTTCTGATCAGTGAAGCCACAGGAAAGAGAAGATTCTGAAGAGGGAAACACTACCCCACAGCATAGAAAACCAGGCACTAGAGATGAACTGCTGTCAGTAAGACGAGCTTTGCTTCTCTGCAAACAGGAAAACCACCCTAAGTGAGGGTGTCCCATGCTCTGAAGGATGGCTGTTAGCTGCGATGATGGCTGCCCTTGAAGACTAAAATTGTTCCAGGTTTCCTAGTAAAGGATAACTCAAGCAACCACAGATAACTATCAATGCACCTTGGGGAACCGTTGACATGGGAGACAATAATGTTATGTTTTACTATCTCATTCTACACCGTAATCGACAACTGAGAATCCGTTACTAAAGGAGTTTGTGTAGTAATCAGTATTGGCAGAAATACCCCAAAGCCAAGGAGTTAGTGTTGTCAGTCCAGTCTTGAGAATTTTCTTAAACACGGCCTGATAACAAGGCATTACATTGAGCGAGGGGAGTCCTCGCTCAAATGGCCACTCCCAGGCCCGTAGCTTATCTCTCCAGCTTAGACACTTTAGCAAGTGGCTGGAGATGTGTACGAGCCATTGCAGACATGGAAATGCTGGCAGACAAGCGGCTGAAATGGTGCTGATGCATCTTTTCTGAATTAAATATAAGCTCCTCTTGTAAAGAAACAGGAAATAAATGGACCGTCCAGCACAGTTATAGACTGACTAGGATGGCTGATAGACTCAAAGGTCACATAGCATGGTGGTGCACGCCTTTAATCCTAGCACTTGGGAGGCAGAGGCAGGCGGATCTTTGTGAGTTCAAGGCCAGCCTGGTCTACAAAGTGAGTTCCAGGACAGCTGGGGCTACAGGGAGACCCTGTTTCTCAAAAAGACCAAAAAAAAAAAAAAAAAAGAGTCTGTTGCCCCAAACAGATCAAAAGTTACTAAGGGCACTCAGTGCTCATGATATCCCAAAGCACACGCTTCATTCTAGTCTCCTTTGCCTTGAGAAGACCAAAGGACTGAAGTCCATGGTCCAAAAACTGGCATGGATTGTTCCAGTCCATCTATATAATAAGCCAGGAGTCGATAATAAGTCCTCACCTTTACTTAACACAGTAGGGTTGTCAATTAGATTTTACTCAGATGGTCCCTGTTAAAGTTATAAATTCTTTATTGTGTTTAGTTCTCCCTTCTCAGGGTATATAGAAGCCTAGCCACCCAAAGTAAGAAAACTAAATTTAAAAAGGTTTTCTCCAGAATAAAATCCATCCTGTCTAAGTCTCCCAGCATCAAGTGCAGCTTGAATACTAGGGCTCCTATCTACAAATCATCCAAAGACGAAATTTCCCTTTTTTTTTTTTTTTTTTTTTGAGACAAAAGGGTCTCCCTGTACCCCAGCTGTCCTGGAACTCACTCTGTAGACCAGCTGGCCTTGAACTCACATAGATCCGCCTGCCTCTGCCTCCCAAGTGCTAGGATTAAAGGCTTGCACCACTACACCCGGCAAAATTTCCCTTCTAAAAGAGAAAAATGTATCTAACTTCTTAGATAAAAAGATGTCTTTATTGTAGAAATATGCCAATAATAAAAAACTGATTTTTTTTTTTTTTCTTCATTTTTTTTTCTTTTAGACATCATTTTTGTAATCATACGCATTCAATTATTATAAGCTCACACTGTGTTCCTTTTAATCTGGTCTGCCATCAGAGTCCGTCTCAGAACTATCCTTCGGTGCTTTGTCACATCCTCAGCATATAACCATCAGTATGATCTTTTTACAGTCCAAATGATCTCACTCTTCGAATCAAAAGCTAAAGTAATGAATGCAGTCATCCTACAAAGCAGATGGCCCTTGATATTCTGACAGAAGCACAAGGGAACCTACGGCATTATTGGAATGGATGTCTATGTACATGATAACTGGGGCAATCAATGTGTCTTCAGTCTTCTTAAGTTTACATGCCCAACTTGAATCTCTCTCCAATCTGCCTTAAATTTTAATGATTTACTAGCATTATGTTTCACTGCCTCTCATGATAAAAAGCCTTTGGTATTTTTATGTTAATCTTTAGACCTGCATAACAATTTGGCCTCTACTTATTTTTTTATATCGTTTGACATCCCAAATACTGATATCTTTTCTGTCAGATTTCCATCAAATGATCATCATCTTGGGGTATAATTGGAGAAGAATCTGGATCAGGAGATCAAGGTCATCTTTAGCTATAGTAAGCTGGAGAATGGAAGCTGTCCGTGGTATACATGAGTTCCTGTCAGAAAGAAAGAAACAAAGAAAAGAAAGAAAGAAAGAAAGAAGAAAGAAGAAAGCTAACATAAAAAAAAAAAAAAAAACTCTCGGGCNTTTTTTTTTTTTGAGACAGGGTCTCCCTGTAGCCCCAGCTGTCCTGGAACTCACTCTGTAGACCAGGCTGGCCTTGAACTCACAGAGATCCGCCTGCCTCTGCCTCCCAAGTGCTAGGATTAAAGGCTTGCACCACTACACCCGGCAAAATTTCCCTTCTAAAAGAGAAAAATGTATCTAAACTTCTTAGATAAAAAGATGTCTTATTTATAAATATGCCAATAATTAAAAACTGATTTTATGTTTTGTTTTCTTCATTTTTTTCTTTTAGACATCATTTTTGTAATCATACGCATTCAATTATTATAAGCTCACACTGTGTTCCTTTTAATCTGGTCTGCCATCAGAGTCCGTCTCAGAACTATCCTTCGGTGCTTTGTCACATCCTCAGCATATAACCATCAGTATGATCTTTTTACAGTCCAAATGATCTCACTCTTCGAATCAAAAGCTAAAGTAATGAATGCAGTCATCCTACAAAGCAGATGGCCCTTGATATTCTGACAGAAGCACAAGGGAACCTACGGCATTATTGGAATGGATGTCTATGTACATGATAACTGGGGCAATCAATGTGTCTTCAGTCTTCTTAAGTTTACATGCCCAACTTGAATCTCTCTCCAATCTGCCTTAAATTTTAATGATTTACTAGCATTATGTTTCACTGCCTCTCATGATAAAAAGCCTTTGGTATTTTTATGTTAATCTTTAGACCTGCATAACAATTTGGCCTCTACTTATTTTTTTATATCGTTTGACATCCCAAATACTGATATCTTTTCTGTCAGATTTCCATCAAATGATCATCATCTTGGGGTATAATTGGAGAAGAATCTGGATCAGGAGATCAAGGTCATCTTTAGCTATAGTAAGCTGGAGAATGGAAGCTGCCGTGGTATACATGAGTTCCTGTCAGAAAGAAAGAAACAAAGAAAGAAAGAAAGAAAGAAAGAAAGAAAGAAAGAAAGAAAGAAAGAAAGAAAGAAAGAAAGAAAGAAAGAAAAAGAAAGGAAGGAAGGATAGAAGGAAGGAAGGAAGGAAGGGAGGGAGGGAGGGAGGGAGGGAGGGAGGGAGGGAGGGAGGAAGGGAGGGAGGAAGGAAGAAAGG
>VZQC01013591.1:3915216-3964149 GCA_009823505.1 Rhizomys pruinosus
TAAGAGCGCCGACCGCTCTTGCAGAGGACCCGGGTTCGATCCCCAGCACCCACATGGCGGCCGAGAGCCGTCTGAAACTCCAGTTCCAGGAGAACTCCAGTTCCAGGGGAATCCGAGACCCTCTTCTGACCTCCGCGGCATTGCACGACACGGGTGCACAAACCTGCATGCAGACAGTACATTGATATACATACCGAAATAAATAAAATAAAAAAAAAAATTAAAAAAAAATAAATAAATAAATGACAAAGAACATTTTTTTCTAAATTTCTGAATTTTTTTCAACTAATAATTTGGGCAACATACATACACAAATCCTGTTATAGACACTTTTTCCCATTGAAACATACCTGAATGTATTATCCAAACAATAGTTCCTTCTGAGAAGTTTGCAAACATACATCTTGACTCAATTCTGAGGTAGCTGTAGGCAACGCAGGAAGCCAGTGTCTCTCCAGCCCCTGCAGCTAGCTGTTCACTTACACTATGATATAGGTAGCAGCCTTTGGAAATCGAAGACTCCATGGGAAAATGTGTGCTTCGAGCTCAGGTTCAAAGAAGAATGGGCAGCATTGCAGAGTTATGATTGAACAAACAAGGGTTATGACCTGACCAGGAAATTTAGCAAGGCCTACTCGTTCAGATTCTTCTTGGCCTCCTGTTAAAGACAGGACTGCTCTGAAATGCCGATCTTATGATCTACTTCAAGGCAAGACAGGTCACAGAATTTCGTTTCCACTGGTCTATAGGGAAAATGGAAGAATAAGGTCAAAGTGATGTTCTTGTTTCTAGGCTTTATTCAGTTTCCAAGGTGCCCTATGCAGGTGTCTTGTGTTCATTTCTGAAGGCCTGTTTTGTGATTTGTGATAGGAGAGAATTCGGCTGGGAACACTTCCTGCTTTGCATACCATAAAGATGCCTCACCTGGACTCAGATTCAACAACGACAGTGTAATGCTGGAATGGGAGTTGCTTTCATAAAACTGGCTAAATAACACATTTTAGGGAGAAAAATGAAATCGGCCTAGCCAGTTATTTGTGTCCTGTGCAAATGGCAAATAGCAGAACAGCCTTTCCTCTGTCTTACTTTTTTGCAACTGATAGTTTTGGCAACATGTACACATAGGCCCTGCCATAAATACTCAGAATTTTCCTACTTAAGCATACCTGAATATGTCACCCCAAAACATTTTGCAAGTTTCTAGTTTGAAAGTTTAGAACATATTTTTAAATATGATTTATGGAACAATGAATTAAATATCAATAACAGTAGTATTGAGCATTTTTTTCATATGCTTGTTGGCCATTTATTTAGGCCTTGTTCTAGTTTGCGTTCAATTACTGTGACAAATACTCTGACCAGAACCAACTTGGGGAGGAAAGGGTTTATTTGGCTCACATCTCCCAGGTTACAGTTTTGATCACTTAGGGAGCCCAAGGTACAATTCAGGACGGGGACCTGGAAACAGGAGCTGAATCACAGGCCAGGGAGGAACACCACTTACTGGCATGGTCCCCCGGCCCAGGCTCAGCCTGCTTTCTTATACAATACAGAACAACCTGCCCAGGGGTGGCACCACCCACAGTGGGCTGGGCCCTCCCACGTCACTCAGTAATCAAGAAGATACCCCACAGACATGGCCACAGGCCAGTCCAAAGGAGGCGATTCTCCAGTTGAGGCTCCCTCAACACAGGTGTGTTAGATTGACACTAAAGCTGTCCAGCACAATTGACCCTTGTCAACTTGACACATAAATATCACTATTAAACCACAGGCTTTCCAAATATTATCCCCAAAATATGATGTTACTATTATAACATAAAACAGTACAACTTTAAAAGTCCCACAGTTCTTAAAAAATTCAAATACTTAAAAGTTCAAAGCATCTTTTTAAAAGTTCCTCAACTGTGGGCTCATGAAAAGTGAAATACAAGTTAAGTACTGCCTTATTTCAAAGGGAGGAATTGGACGCACTTAAGGAAAACCTTAGTCCAGTAAAGTAGCTGAAGAATAGACATCCACTCACTATTATCTGGGCTCCAAAGCATTTCAGCAGCTCCACTTCTCTGACTCTGCCATCCACAGCAAAATCCAGCCCCCTCACCACACACACACATACACACACACACACACACACACACACACACACACGTACACACACACACGCACATGAACACACACACACACACACGGACATGAACACACATGTACACACACACACACACACACACACACACACACAGCTTGGCTCATCAGCCCGGGCCAGCTCTATGCCACACCTGCTGCTGCCCCCCCACCCACACACAGCTTGGCTCATCCACCCAGGCCAGCTCTATTCCACACCTGCTGCTACCCTTGGTGGTTGTCCCATTGTCCTGGCATCTTCCAAAGACTCAGGTCTTCACTGAAGCTGAGACTGCACCCTCACCAATGAACTCTCAGGTGCAAAGCCTCAGATTCTCTTCCTGACCCCTTCAGTCCTGAGGTCTTCACTGCAACTGAGTCTGCACTTTCACCAATGGCCTGTCCTGGCCTCTCAGTGTGCCATGCCTCAGTTGCTCTCTGTGACCACCACCCGCCCTTTCAGGCTTTCAACACCAAAACCATGCAGGAGACTCTTACACATTACCAATTCCTGCTTCCAGCTCGAGATGGAGGCTCAGGCCCTCCTCTGGACCACAGCTTCTGTGTGCCGACCCTGAAGAAGGTCTTCCCAGAAGATTTCAGCACAGTGATGCTGGTCTCTTGTTACTCACAGCTGAGTTTTCAGCCCCAGCTAACCAGCATCAATTATCCCAGTAAAACAAAGGTTTCACTTCAGGTTCTGGTCCCTTCTTAATCACAGCTGGTTCTTCGCCCCAGCCGACCAGAACCCACAGACTCTCAATTCAAAATATCACACCAACAGCCCTGATAGTCTCTGCTTCCCCTTGAAGTTTCATAAGCCAGATCTCCATTGTCTACAACTCTTTCAGCATAACTGTTTCAAGTTCCACAGCAACAAACTCTAAGCACTCAATAGCTTTTCTAGTACAAAGTTCCAAACACTTCCACAACTGTTCCCAAAACACCAAGGTCAGGTCTGTCACAGCAATACTCCATGATCCTGGTACCTATTTCTGTTCTAGTTTGCTTTTAATTGTTGTGACAAAACACTCTGACCAATACCAAGTTGGGAGGTTACATCTCCTAGATCACTGTTCATCACCGAGGGAGCAAAAGGTAGGAACTCAGGGCAGGAACCTAGAGGCAGGAGCTGAAGAGAAGGCAATGGGGGAACGCTGCTTACTGGCTTGCTCCCCTGACCCATGCTTAACCTGCTTTCTTATACAATACAGAACAACCTGCCCAGGGGTGGCACTGCCTATAGTGGGCTTGGCCCTTCCACATCAATCAACAATTAAAATATCCAACATTGGGCTGGAGAGATGGCTCAGGGGTTAAGAGCACTGGCTGTTCTTATAGAAGACCAGAGTTGTAATCCCAGCACCCACATGGTGGCTAACGACCATCTGTAACTCCAGTTCCAGGGGTTCTGTCACTGTCTACTGACCCCCACAGGCATTGCATGACATAGATATACATACCCACATTCAGGCAAGTACACTAAGACACATAAAATAAAAATAATAAATACAATATTTAAAAAGAGAAGAAAATATCCCACAGATATGGCCACTGGCCAATCTGATGGAGGCAGTCCCCCATTGAGGCTGCCTCAACCCAGATGTGTCAAGTTGACACTAAAGCTACCCAGCACAAGTCTATTGCCCCTTTTGCTATTAAATTTTTGGTGCAGTTTGTGTTCTAGTTTGTCTTTCAATTTCTGTGACAAAATACTCTGACTGAAACCAGAAACCAACAAGGGGAGGGAAGGGTTTATTCAGCTCACATCCTCAGGTCACTGAGGGAGCACAAAGTAGGGACTCAGGGCAGGAACCTGGAGGCAGGAGCTGGAGCACAGGCCATGGAGGAACGCTGCTTACTGGCTTGCTCCCCCAGCTTGCCCAGCCTGCTTTCTTATATAATACACAACAACCTGCCCTGGGTGGCACCACCCATAGTGGGCTGGACCCTCCCATATCACTCAACAATGAAGAAAATACCCCACAGACATGGCCACAGGCCACTCCAATGGAGGAAATTCCCCAACTGAGGCTCCCTCAACCCACATGTATCAGGTTGACACTAAAGCTATGCAGCACACCTTGTATATTAGTGACTTTTCTAGATGAGATGACTAAATACCTGACAAAAGCCATGTGAGGGAGGAGGGGTGTATTTCCAGAAACAAGTCAAGGGGCGCAGTCCGTCACAACAGAGAATGCCCTTGCAGGACTTGAGGCTTCCTGTCACACTGCATCCAGACTAGAAGGCAGGGAAGCGATGACTGTTGGTCCTCAGCTCATTTTCTCTTTTCTATTAGGTCTGGGACACCAACCAGTGACATGGCACTCCCCACGCTCAGGGCAGACCTCCTCTACGCAGTTTACTCTTCCTGGAGTTGACTCAGATGTGCTCAGAGGGATATTTCCATAGTGATTCTAAAGTCAGTTAAATTGACAATGAAAATTAATCATTCCAGCTTGTCAGATGTATAATTTAGAAAATTTTACCTCATTCTATGTACTGCCTCCTCACTCTCTTGACTGTTTCTTTTGCTATCTGAAAGCTTTTTAATATAAAAAAGTCTTCAACATTACTAATCATCAGGGAAATGTAAATCAAAATGATAGTGTCCTCTTGTCTCTGTCCAATAAGAAAGACTATTATCAAAAGTTAAATAATAATAATAATATACACCTATTATAATACTTGGGAGGTGAAAGTGGGGGGATCAACAGATCAAGGACATCTTCTGCTGCACAGTGAGTTCAAGTCTAGCCTGGACTATCTAAGAAACTGTCTCAAACCAAAATTAAATAAGCAAAAAATTTAAAATAACGTACTATTGCCAGGCCTGGTGGCGCATGCCTTTAATCATAGCACTTGGGAGGCAGAGGCAGGTGGATCTTTGTGAGTTCAAGACCAGACTGGTCTACAGAGCGAGTTCCAGGATAGCTGGGGCTACAGGGAGACCCTGTCTCGAAAAGACCAAAATAAATAAATAAATAAAATAAAATAACATACTATGGAAAGGACTTAGAGAAAAAGGAAATTTTACATAGTTGATGGAAATGTGGATTAACATGGACATTATAGAAAATAACACAGAGGTTCCTCCAAAACTTAAAAATAGAACTTTTGCATTATCTTAAAATCCCACCACTGGGTATATATCCAAAATAAATAAAATTAGCATATCAGAGAGATTTGTACTCTCATGTTAATTAAAGAGTAAAACCCAAGAGAGGGAACAACACAATGTCCTTCAACCAATTTAGATTAGGGAAAATGTTGTACATCTGCAGGCACCACACTGCTAACCAATGTAGAATGAAAGCTTATCTGGAACAATGTGGCAGAACACAAAATCCTTACATAAGTGAAATAACTCAAGCACAGGAAGGCAAGTCCTGTAGGATCTCACTCCTGTGATGAATCTAAAAATATTGATACAGTAACAGTTGTGAGTAGAATGCTGACTACCAGAAGCTGGGGAGGGTAGAGAGAGAACTGGCCACAGGTAATCAATGAGTTGAATCCTATGAATGGTTAGATAGACATTCAGACTTCCCTGTGTACTATTATAGAATTTAGTGGCCAAAGAGAGTAATATGCTAGACATATCAAAACCCAGAAGAATTTTGAAAGTTTCATCATAGCCAATAAATCTTTAAAGAGATAAGATGCTTAACCCAATTTAGACATAATATAATATATTGTAACATAGAAACATAACATTAGCCCATTAATATATACACTTCTCTGTTTTTCTGTAAGGTTTAGAAAATAAATTTAAATTAAAAACCTATATCCACATGATCATTGGTTACAAGGTATAAAGTTAAGAAATTCTTCAAGGGCCGGAGAGATGTCTCAGCAGTTAAAAGTGCTGACTACTCTCTTCCAGACTTCAATTTCTAGCACCCTGTCACACAGCCTGGAAAATGTCTATAACTACAGCTTCAGGGGATCCCACCTCCTCTTATGCTTATGGCCCCCAGGGGTACCCACAAGCACTTGTGCATACCCACCCAGAGACACAAATATAAATAAACCTTGATGAATTCCTTAGTGACAAAAAAGACACACACAATATTCAAAATATTTGTAATTTAATACTTTTTTAGCCTTTGAAATTATTTTCCATAAAAATTTTTATTGAAGTTTGTGCATTTCATACATAACATCTTAATCAGTCTTAATCACCTTTATACCCCCTTCTCCACTGCCCCCCCCATTGGGATTCATACATTCTGTCATTTGTGTTAAAACCTGTTGTGCCAAATTAGTCTCCCAGCTCTAGTCAGCCTACCTAGAGTCCCTGGCTTTAAGAAGGCCAGCTCTTCCTCACCAAACAGTAATCAGTCATCAATATTTTTCCAGCTGATATTGGGTTCTGATCCCCATTTCCATGCTGGGTTTTTGTCAGGTCGCCCTTGCGTGGGTCTTGTGCATGCTGACACCATTACTGTAGGTTCACATGAGCAGGGTCCCAGGACCTTGTAGGATCCTACCTCCATCTGGGCTTGCATCACCTCCCTGGCTCTTACAATCTTTCCACTCCCGCTTCAGCAAAGTCCCTTGAACCCTGGGTGAGTGAAGTTGAATATCGGAGACCTGTCCATGGACCCACACTCTGCAGACTCCTAATCTCCATGGTTTGGCCATTTATGAGATTCTGAGTTCCTGGCCCCTTGTTGCATGAGGGAGTTTCCTTAATGAGAGTTAAGTTAATTAGTGTCCCCTTGGCCCATTTTTCTACATTGCATGAGCCTCAGGTGGTCTTTGAGAATTTTACATATACCTACAATGTATTCCAATTATACTCAACCCCAACTTTCAATATTAGCCATTTCAGTAAAAATTCTCTCTTAGGCTGGGTATAGTGGCACAAACCTTTAATCCTAGTGCTTGGGAGACTGAGGCAGGCATATCTTTTTAAGATCAAGTCCATCTTGGTCTACATAGTCAGTTCCAGACTAGCTGGAGCTACAGGGAGACCCTAACTAAAAAAAAAAAAAAGTAAAATACCATCTTTATTGAGAAAGTGAACAGATGAATATTAGTGAGATTCAGTTCTTTATTCACCTTCACAAAGATAATATATAGCTAAATTTTTCAAGTCATATCTAGAAAATAGAATGGAATGTTATATTTATTTAGTTCAAACCAAACCGATTTGGTAAACAGCATTATCTTGAAAGCAACTGGTTCTTTTAAATACTTATCACACTCTCTTGTATTTAGTTTAAATGTCACACATCAGCATCCATAGGTGGCTATTGTCTGTGACCTTTAGATTATGTTGAGAAAGCTCCAGGATTTTGAAAAAATATGTTTTCAAAGAAATGGGGGAAATACTTAAAGTCCAACTCTTTCACTGCCAGAAGGGCCTGCAGTCAGAGCCCAATGTCTCCCATTCCATGGCATTATAATAATAAACTATCAGTAAATATTAATGTTAAATTGTACCAAATTCCTTGAGGTAACAACCAGAATCATGGTGTTTGTGTCCTGAGTGACAGTGGGGGTGAGGGAACAGGTGGGTTTTAAATCTTCTTAATAGGTTTTAGAAAATGATAACTTTTCCCCTATAGTGGACTCAATACAGAATCCTCCTCATAGGCTCAGGTATTTCCTAGTGGCTGGCGCTGTTTGGGGGAGGTTATGAAACCTTAAGTAGTACAGCCTTGCTGGAGGATGTAGATTGCCAGGGGCAGGCTTTGAGAGCTCGTGGTCTCACCCCACTCCGGTGCTCTTTCACGGCTTCCTGTGTACTCTAAAGACGTGTTCTATTAGCTTCCTGCTCCAGGCACCTGTTGCATGTTTTCCCCCACTATTAGGGACATCTATCCCTCTGAAACAGTAAACCAAAATAAGCTCTTCCTCCTCAAGTTTCGTTTGGTCATGATCTTTATTGCAGCAACAGAAAAGTAAGTAATATAATCCCGAAGTATTTATTCCTGAATCTAAACATATATCCAATATATGCACATATGTGTGTGTACATGTATACTTATAATGAATGTATTTTGGATTATGAATTAACTGCAGAAAGTAAGATAATTAAATGCTAATGGCTAGAGCTGGGTGCTTACATTTTGGATTACGGGCTTAATAGGGTTAGCATTTACATAGTTAGCACTGAAGTTATCAAACAGCCATTTAGATGCATGAGGGGAGTTCTCAGAGTTTTGGCAGCCATTGTTTTCATCTGGCAGGCTACAGACTCAAATAATGTTGGAGATGTGATTTACATATTGAGGACTGTTTTTGTTAGTGGGAGGGAGGAAATCTTCACTCTAAAATAAAAATTAAAGTGGATAGTCTTGAGATGAGCACATGGGAAAATGAACTGTCCATCCTCTCTCCAGCCAGCCTTGAGATTCCCATTGCTAATCTCCCCTTCACCACCAAAGCTTCAATGCAACTGTGGGTAGTTCCCAAGCGTTTTCCCTGGCTGCAGAGCCAACTGTCTACAAGATTCATTATTCTGGACCTGCTGGGGTTAACACCCAGATTCTATCCCATAGCTGTACAAATCTGGGAGGAAAAGAGAGGGGAATTACATGAAAATTCCTAAGGGCTTTGTCTGTAGGAAGGAGGGCAATAATTAAGAGATAATGTGAAAGCAGAGAGAACATTCTCACAGGATAATGGTCTCCTGCTGCTGAAAGAATGTCATGGCAAAGCCCACACCATTTATGGAAAATAAATGTCACAGGGAGGGAGGTCAGGGCAGAGGCTTTCAATCAGAAAACCCAGTCTCTTGGTAAAGTTCTGTTATTCCAAATCATCAGAGTTGATTAAATCATTTTTCTCCAACAAGGGTTCATGTAGAAAGGAATCCTCATTATGTCATCAGGAGACTGAAGAGTTAGAGTACCAACAGAAGGATAAGTAAGTAGGTAGGTAGGTAGGTGGGTGGGTGGGTGGATGGATGGATGGATGGACGGACAGACCGACAGACAGACAGATTAGTCAGTCTCGAGGGTCTTGTTTTTGGCTGGTTAAGGAAAAGTAAAATTTGGGGTGGGGGCTTGTCTGCTCTTGCAGAGGACCAGGATTTGATTCCCAGCATCCACATAGTAGCTACCAACAGTCCATAACTCCAGTTCCAGGGGATCTGACACCCTCTTCTGGCCTCCACGAACACTGCACATTGTAAACTTACATACATGCAGGCAAAACACAGATACACATAAAATAAAAACAAATCAAACATTTTTTTAAATGAAAAGTATGCTTTTTAATGAAGCCCACAGTAGGATGCATTCTAATGATTCCAAATGCTTCATATCAATGGCCATTCTGAAGAAGCTTTCTAAGACCTGTGCCCTGTCCTTTCAAGTAACAAAGGAATTAATACCAGGGTCAAAAGCAAGGCTCAAGGCTAGGCAAAGGCAAGAGGAAGAGAGTCTGTATAGTGGAAACATTCTATTTATTTTAGGTTAGTTTAGTGTATTTTGATAACTTATTTTGAGGCAGGGTCTCATGTAGCCCAGGCTGGACTCACCCTCACTACATAGCCAAGGATGGATTTGTACCTCTGATTCTCCTGGACTTCTGCCCTAGTACTTGGATTTGCACTGTGTCTCTAGTTCTATATGGTGTTGGGTATCAAATCTTGGCTTCCTACACAATAAAATCTGTCCTGCAGGGGAGCTATAACACCAGCCATGTATGGGCCATATTTTAAGAGAAGTTTGAGAACTTTCAAGTATTGTCAATTCAGGCTCAGAACCCATTCCACAGCTATAGTAGTAAGATAAAAGCCTAAGGGGCTGCAGGTTGGTTCAAATTCCTGAATATGAATCCCAACTGGAACATAATCATTTAAGTAGTTTGGCCATTGATGGAATGACGTATCACTCTAGTGCTTTAAGAAATTCAAATATGAATATAGGCAGTTTTTCCAAAGAATAATGTACATGTTTATTCAGTCATGTTCGAGGATCATATTAAATATCACTACTTCTAGATGTGATATTTCATAATTAAGTCACCATAAACAAATTAGAAAAATTACATAATGACAAGAAAACATTAGTAAATATCCCCTATATACAATGCTGACAGGGAGATCTCTGGACATACAAATAGAAGCAATGTATATTTGAGATATCTGTCACCTAATAATGGAGGAAAAGCAACTATGCCCACTGTTATCAAAATAAAAATATATGGCAATCTAATAGAAAGAAATATGAGAACCCAGGAGAGAACAGTGAGTTCCAATTACTAAAACTGTGAATGGCTTCATAGAGATGTAGATGGTCAGTGACCATGTGACCAGATCAAGTTGGAAATTTCCCTGCATTCAAGCCCCAGTGGTTTTCAAATCCTACAGAATAAAGGAATAATCCACCCCAGGTTCACAAGACCTCTTAAGCCTCTTTGAACAGCTTTCTTTCCACCCTTCTGCTCCTCCCCAGATAGCTTAGCCTCCTTCCTGTTCTGAGGAGGTGCAGGGGCCTCTGTTGTGATGCCTCCAGGCTTAACAGGCTCTGCACCCTCTGCCTGAAACACTCTGTTCCCCAGATAGCCTGAAAGCGTGTTCTTAATCAAATGTCCACTCGATATTCAAGAAAACAGGATTTCCTGCCTCCCCACCCCAGCACTTCCTACTCTCTGTGATGTTCATTTCTTCTGCTTACCACTTCCTACACTCTGAACTTATTTTCCCAAACTCACTGTGTAGCCCAGGATGACTTTGAACATGTAGTCATCCTGCTTCTGTCTCTGAGCAGTGGGGTTACAGGTGTCCCCAGCATATCTGTTTTATATGGTACCACATCAAATGTCTGTTAAATGCTCTCATTCCTACTTGTAACTTCAAAATATGAACTTCATAGAACATTTATAACCAAGTAGCAAGGTTGTCACCTACTATTTAATTCATGAGCTCATTAATTTCCGGGCTTTAAAATTCTTTTTAATCAAAGTTATATAATCAGTAGGGGCTTTTATAGTACAAAATTGCCACTTCTTGGACAAGGGATAGGTTTTAGTGGAAATTGTAAGACTTTGAAGAACAACATAGGACATTGAAGTCTTGATTAAGTTTTTAAGTAACTGGGATCCCCTTCCATTAATAATGTTTCCTGGAAAAACAGAAGAGAGATTAAATTTAAGTTAATCATTGGTTGGTTGACTGGTTAATTGGTTGGTTTGCTGATTGGCTGGTTGGGTGGCTGGTTGGCTAGTTGGCTGTTTGTCTGTTTGGCTGGTTGGTTGGCTGGTTGGTTGGTTGGTTGGTTGGTTGGCTAGCTGGCTGGCTTGGCTGGCCGGCTGACTGGCTGGTTGTTTGGGTTGGTTGGGTTGGTTGGGTTGGTTGGGTTGGTTGGCTGGTGGGTTAGTTGGTGGGTTGGTTGGTGGGTTGGTTGGGTTGGTTGGCTGGCTGGTTGTTTTGTTGGTTGTTTGGTCAGTTGGTTGGTTGGATGGTTTGTTTATTTGTTGGTTGCCTGGTTGTTTGGCTGGTTGGTTGGTTTTAACATGATAGTTCCATCATTTCACTATGCTGCCCAAGCTAACCTAGAGCTCCTGACTAGAACCATCATCCTGCTGCAGCTTCAGCTGAAACAGACTACAGGTGTGTACTACCATACCTGGTCACATTTGTATAGATATTTGTGAACAAAAGAAATTCCGAGTAGGTACATTCTTTTAAAAATATTTTTATTGGGGCTGGAGACATAGCCTAGCGGTTAAGAGCACCGACGCTCTTGCAGAGGACCCGGGTTCGATCCCCAGCACCCACATGGCGGCTGAGAACCGTCTGTAACTCCAGTTCCAGGAGAACTCCAGCTCCAGGGGAATCCGAGACCCTCTTCTGACCTCCGCGGCATTGCACGACACGGGTGCACAGACCTGCATGCAGACAGTACATTCATACACATACAAAAATAAATAAATAAATAATAATAAAAAAAATTAAAAAAAAAAATTTAAAAAAAAAATATTTTTATTAAGATTTGTGCATTTCATATAATATATCTTAATCAAATTTAGGCCCCCTTCCCCCATTGGCAACCTCTGCTGGATTTCATGTATTCTGTTGTGTATGTTAAGCTCTTTCTGATGAGGCATTTGTACCCACGTTTCCTTCAGTGTAAGTTCATCCCCTAGAGTCAAGTCAGCCAATCTGGACTCTTTCCCTTAAAGACCTACTCTCCCTCACCCAGCAGCAATCAGTTGCTAATTGTTCCTAGGCTAGGATTGGGGCCTGATTGCCACTTCCCTCATTCTATGGAGAATGATTTTGTCTGACTGAGTCAGCACGGGTCTTGTGCTTGCTGTCACCATTGTTGCAAGTTCCTATGGGCAAGTTCCCAGTGGCCCCAAAGCCTCTGTTTCTTGATGTTCATGCACTAACCCTGGCTCTTACATTCTTTCTGCCCCCTCTTCTGAAGTGCTCCCTGAGCCACGGGTGGGAGAGGTTTAATACAAGAAATTTGTGTAAAAGATTGAGGATGGAAAAAGAAACATCAAGAATATTGGCAGTTGACATAAGAGCATCACTTCTGGAACACAGGTTGGGTAAATTCCAGAAGTTTCAACCAAACCTGGCTCACATATTCAGGTTAGGAAAACTCAGAGAATATGCGAGTATGTGCCAATCACCTGAGGGTCACTCCAAACCATTTGTTCTTCTGTGCCTCTCCACCTTCTCTCTACCTTACCCACTGTCCTTTCACTTACATTTTCCTGCAGGAACTGTAATTGTCACCAAGGAAATTTTGTCAAATGGGATACCAATATATTCCATATTTAGAATACATTAGGGCTAGAAACATTTTCAAATGGTAAATTAATAAAATCCAATTTTATAGAAACCTTTGTTGATTTTCCAAATTAACTTAAAATTAAATACATTATTGCTTCATTTAGGCACAAGGGGTGGGGGGACTGTGTGCTCACATATATTTGCATTCACCTTTGTGCCACAGTTCCTTTATGCTTCATGGCTATATTCCAAGTGCACAGAAGTTCCCTAGATCATGAAATTCACCCTACCACATCCAAATAATAAAAGCTATGAAAAACATGATCTAAACTGACAATTGCAGTTGGCTGGCTAAGGCTGTTTTCTATGCATTAATTATTCCATCAACAAAAAGATCACCAAACATTCATCTGAGGAAACTGATAAACTCATTTATGATCTGCAGGACATTAAAGCCTGAAAGCTTTTCATGACAAGAAAGACTGAACCCAGGTGTCCTGGCATACACACTTTTAATCCCTGTACTCTTGGGAGGCAGAGCTAGGCAGGTCTCTGTGAGAGTAAGGCTAGGCTAAGCTATATAGCAAGTTCCAGGCCAGCTGTGATTACAGGGAGACTTGTCTCCAAAAGCAAGGAGGAGGAAGAGGAAGAAGAGGAGGAGGAGGAGGAGGATGACAATGACTAAGAGGACAATGAGGGGGAGGGGGGAGAGATAGGATAGCTCAGTTTTAGAATACATGTCTTGCATGTGCAAAACCCTGAGTTCAATACCCATCATGATACGTAAAACATGCAAGGCCAGGCAATATTAGGGCTAGTGTTGGGAAAGGAAAGGAGGGGAAAGGAAAGGGGAAGGGAAAGGAAGGAGGAGGTGAAAGGAAGGAGGAGGGGAGGGGAGAGGGGAGAGGGGAGAGGGAAAAAGAGGGGAGAGGGAAAAAGAGGGGAGAGGGGAGAGGGGAGAAGGGGAGAGAGGGGAAAGGGGAAAAGAAAGGAAAGGGAAAAAGAAAGGAAAGGAAACGGGAAGGGAAAGGGGAAAGGGAAAAGAAAGATAAAAGAAAAGAAAAAAGGAAAAAAGAAGGAAGGAGGAAGAAAGGTACATAAAAAGGAGAGATGGAAAGGGGGGACAGAAGAGAGAGAATGGAAGAGAAAAAGGGAGGAGATACGAATGCAATATTGTGTTCAATTACATACAAGACTGTTCTGAATTTTGTACTAGAAATTAAAGTATTACCTACCCTACTCCTAGACAATCGACAAGGGCTAGAGAAATGGCTCAGCAGTTAATAGCACTTCCTCTTCTTGCAGAGGACCCAAGTTCAGTACCCAGCAACTACATCTAGTGGCTCACAGCTCCAGCTCCATGAGGATTCAACACTTCTAACATCCAAGGCCACCTGCACACACACACACACACACACACACACACACACACAAATTCAAAACAATACAACTTAAAAAATGAACAAGAAAAGCAATTGGCCTCAGACTTTACAATAACCTTTTGGTTCGTATGGGTTTCAAATTCTTAATCCAAAGTCTAATTTCTCTTTAAACTGTATATATCCAGGGCCCAACATCATTTCTTAAGAAGCATTTACAACTCAGATCTAGTGAAGGCAGTTATTCAGTGCTATGGTCTATCAAGCAAGAAATTTGCTAGAATTCCTTTGAGCCAGTGTTGGTAATAATCTTCAAAGAAAGAACATGGTCCTGCAAGAATGGGATCTGACACTCTGTGATTATACTGGGCATAGAGGGAGGAATTTGCTGCCTGTGAAAGTTCTTTGGGATGGGCAGAACTCAATACCACCATAGCAGGGTATGAGTACAGGTGCCCTCGAAGGCCAGAAGAAGTGTCAGACCCCTGGAGCTAGATTTACAGGTAGTTTTAACCATCCAATGTGGACACTGGCAACTGAACTCAGATCCTTTCTTCCAGGTCCATTCAACATGCTTTTCTTGAGAACCCACTGTATATTAGGCACTTCTATTAGTTTTGCATTTTGTTCAAACTCGTGTGGTTTCTGTGAAGACAAATATTGACCTAAAATTGTATTTATAAAGTCTACTTCAATACTGGAAATACCTATATTGACCTGGTGCTACAAAGAGCTTTTGAAAGTCTAAGGTCCCTGAAGTTGTGCTAAAAGAGTGGCTTTTCCTGTATGGCTCTATAGGGAAGTGTTAAAACCAGTGAGGATAGGAGGCCTAGTGAGAGGTCCTTAGAGTCACCAGGATGGGCCCTTGAAGGGGATTATGAAGGCCTAATCACCTTCTCCCTTTTTGTTGTTATTTTGTTTTGCTGCTTATGGGATATGATGTTAGTGGTTTTGCTCTACCATACAGTCTTGTAATAAAGCTGCCTGCCTCAGATCCAAAGGAAGGGGGCAAATGATCACAGATTAAAGCCTCCACACTGTGAGCTAAAATAAACCCTTTCTCTTTGAAAGTTATCTCCTGTATTTTGTTACAGTGGTGAAAACTGGCTGTACAAGCTTTAAGAGATTGTTGCTGTCTATTTACTATGGGTTTTGCTTTGCTCTCACAGGAGTAGTTTTCCTATTGTTAGTATTCTGGCCACTCTCAATCCAAGCTAATTTCTTCCTCAAGAGCTCTGCTAGATTTTAACTTTATTATTCTCTGTATTTGCCTCTTTGATATCTGATCACTGAATATGACCTTATGAATGTCTCAGATCCCAAGTCTGAGAGTTCATATTTTATTTCTGTGCTCTGTCAGAGACTATATCCAAGCTGATGTGCAGTTCAAATATTCATTGCCTCAATTATTTTTCATTCACTTATCCAAAAAATAATTGTGGAGTGCTCATCATGTGCCTGCCGTTTCCCTTGTCATTGGTATGCAGCAGTAACTGAGAGATGAATATTCTAGTTACATGCTAAGGACAAAGACTAAAGAATAAATAAGTAAACCCCATAGTGTGCTAATCAATGGTCTGGAGAATAGGTTTTATAAAGAAAATAAAGGGTTATAATTTGGGACAAAAAGGATTAGAACTGGGAGGGGGGATGGCTGGTGAAATGGCTCAGGGAGTAAAGGCACTTATTTCTGAGCCTGATGACCTGAGCTCAATCCCTGGGACCCACATGGTAGAAGTGTTATAGGTTAGAAATCAGAGGCATAAATCAAAGCTGTAAGGTAAGGTTTATTTACACCTGGGCCAAACTTCCAGCCTCCTTAGAAGCAGGAGAGTCTTGTTATAGTCAGATACAAACTTTGATTTCCTTGCAAGCAAGAGTTATAGAAGTGGAACTTGGCTGTTAATTGTTTTTGCAGGTCTGAGGAAAAATAACATGTTGAGGTTTTCTGTGATCAGTCACATCCCTCCCCTCCCTGAAACATAGCACAAAACAATTGCATGACATGTGAGTCATAAAAGTACAAGGAAGAACAAAGTTAAAAAAAAAAAAAGTTGACCCGACCCTTAGTTATCCCTTAACTAGTTGACCCTTAGTTAGCCCTTAAGTTTGGAATAAGTTCTAAAAACAAGTGGTCATCACAATGAATAATATAAAGATAGATAAATTATTCCCATATCATTAAGTTGACCCCTCACCTGGAACAAGCTTTAAAAAAAAAGTTACTATTACAAGGAACAATATAGTGATAAATTATCACCTGCAACAAATTTCTCATAGTTGTCTTCTGACCACATGTACACTTGGGTGTGCATGCACATACATAAACACAAACTGAATAAATGTAATTTAAAAAACTAGGGAGAGAAGAATGACATCAAACTCTCCTGTGGTCCATGTTGTAAACGGGATGAGAGCTGTAAATGTGGCATGAACTACCTGTGCATATTTGGAAAGGGGGGTGGTGATCTAAGCATGATCACCTTGAGTCTTGACACCTTCTTTCTTGCACATAATGCCAGCAACCAGAGGTCAAGGCCAGGATAGCAGTCTTCTTCTTACCTGGCTGGATCCAGAGAGTGCTGGAGCTTTGTATTAGACATTTTCATGCTGTGATCAGGTAAGGTGTGGGAACGACTTAATTGCTGAGGCATTTATTTAGTTCATGGTTTCTAAAGTTTGGCCATGATAGCTGGGTGAGCATAATGGGGTAGGACTATTCACCTGATGGGAACCAGGAAGGAGCCACAGTACGATATGCCCTTCAAAGACCTACTATCTGCTGCAGGTACTGCTAGGAGGAGTTGGAGCCTTTAGAGGTGGACCTAGTGGAGTTGGTTAGGTTGCTGGGGTGTATACCCTTGGGGGGGGATATTGAGGCTCCAGTCCCTCCCTGTTTGTTTTACTTCTTGACAAGCTTTGTTGTACTGCACACTTCTTCATGATGAGCTGCCTTGTCTGAGAGCCCAAAGCAGTGGAGCTGACTGTAGGTCCTCAGAATCTAAAAGGAATGGAGGTGGAGTCCCGAGATAGTGGACACACACACACACACACACACACACACACACACACACACCCCTGCCCCTCAGAAACCTAGACTCCCAGATGAATATTTCTTATTTATAAGTTGATCATCTCAGGTATTTTTTAAATATATAAGTAAATATATTTACTTATCTATTTACTATCTTATTTTGTAATGGGCCATAGTAAAAGAATTTTTTAAACTGATACATTTTTAATCTTTTCAAGTATCCTATTGTGGGGCTGTGGGGTCCCGCATGTCCAAGTGCAGGTCACCACAGAGCTGCGGGTGGAGGAAGGGAGAGGGAAAGGGCTTGGAGTGGCAGCTGAACCTGGCAGGTCAAAGACAGACCTGGGAGTTAGTCTTCAGGGGACCAAGTAACTCATTTATTGCAGGAGGTTAGGTCTTATACCGTAGCTTTGGCAGGCTTCTAGCAAGGATGGGGTCGGGCAGCAGAGGAAGTCTACCTGCGCTTTTTACAACACTAGATTGGGCTTATCTAGCGGAGGCGCCGTTTGGTTCCTTAGACCAAGGTGTGCTTTTCTTTTTTTTTTTTTTTTTTTTTTTTTTTTTTTTTTTTTTGGTCTTTTCGAGACAGGGTCTCCCTGTAGCTCTAGCTGTCCTGGAATTCACTCTGTAGACAAGGTGTGCTTTTCGAGGTGAGTGACAGGTTCAGGAATGTTACAGCCTACATGAAAACTCCCCCAGGGATGAACTTCAGGCACCTGAACATCCACCCGAGAGTGGGGTCAGCCTCCCGTAAGTCTTATTGGTAATACAGCTGTACTGGTGAGGGGTTAGTTTCAGGAAAAGAAATGACTCAGAAACCGCTATATCACTGAAAGCCCAGCGTGGCATGGGTGACAGCTCACAAAAGCTGAACCTGAAGCACAACCTACAAGCAGCAGGACACATTGGAGAGTATCTTTTTCAGGCAGTTCAGGTGGTGTAAGCCTCTTCCAGGCAGCCTGGCTTGTCTGAACCATTCTAAGCAGCTCTGTTTGTCTGAGTGTATCTCTCGCCTGTCCTTATATAATAATAAGCTGCTTAAATAAACTCTCCAGTAAGGAATCTGGTGAATCTGGCCAATGTCAGGGACTTCCTAAAGCTATTGAGTTGTTTACTTCCTGAGCTTAAGGAGCTTCCCTGCAAGATGATGGAATGTTTCGCTGCCCTGTGGAACATGGAGAGTGTTAAGGTTCTCGCCAAGATGGAATGTATCAACACAGAGAACTAATTTCTATACAACAATCTTGTTCAACAGACAGCTCAAATCCACTCTGAGTTTCAGCAGATGAGAAAACTGAGAAATGTTAAAATTTGACCCAAATACCATGAATCAAGTTCAACAGCAGAATGACCCAAGTTCTGTGATTCTCAGCCTTCACTTCCTTTAAAAAATCTATACTGATTTTCACCACTAGTAAAAATCTGTGTTCGATCATGCTCTTTTGCAGAAAAAAATTCCTTTTGAAAACACTTCAAGAAAAAAATTTTTATATCTTTTATATAATACGAATAAAGAAAAAGCTAATTAGTAAAACCTTTCTTTGAATGTAACAAAGCTATAATTTCACTGTTCATGTGCTTTGGTGATTTAGGGTTTTGTTTTGTTTTTTTTTTCTTTCTAGAGAAATAGGCTCAAAAGGTGAATACAGAACTGACAGCATAATCTCTCCACCCATGTGAAGTCAAAGATGACTTTGAAATACTTTCCTTTAATGCTGTTCTTTGAAAGATAACATTGGTTCCCATCAGTCAACTTGGAGTTTAGAATACAAATGACAGAGTAAATCAAGTTCATCTGTTTTGGAATGTCAGGCTAAATGCTTCTTAAAATGTCTTTCATGGACTCAATGGGATGGCCAGTGACTAGTGCATAATGATGTAAACTCTGTTTCTCTGCTTGTAAACCACTGAACGGAACAGACAGGCAGTGTTCCCTACATGGGTCTTGGAGACATCATATGTCTGTATTCAAGTCTAGCCATTCCCAAGTCCGTGGCCATATATATGGCTTCAGAATTTTTTATAACTTTTATCTGTAATTAGACTTACATTGTAAAGCTAAAAGATCTTTTGATTTTAAAATTTACGAACGGTCAAAACCTGGTGAGTCATTTGTGGAATTTTTTTCCCTAGAATAATTGAAGGAATTTTTCAGTTGAAATAAATGCCAGGTTGAGTTTCACGGCCACTGTAACACCCTGCATGTGAAGGCCTTCATGTGTGTTTTGTACGTGCTCACCAGCTTCCTAACAGCCTTAAGAAACAGGTCAACGTGATCACATTTGGAAACTGAGGGTTACAGAGGTCAGACCTCTCCAAATGCTGCTCCATCTCAGATTCAAATTAGGAGCTCAGCATCTTTCCTGGGAACATATATTTTTATTTTTACAGGGCTTTGTGATCACATAGTTTAAATGTGATACAGTTTGATATGACTCAGATATGGAGACATTCATTTCATCTTTGTGGAGATGATTTTAATTTTGTGGAGAGCTTTTTCTGTCTGATTTCAGATCGTCTCACTCAGTGAATTGTGTCTCCTTTGAAAGAGTTATTTTCTATCTCGTCTGTTAAGAGCTTATTTTTCTTTTCTATTTTCTCTTCCTTGGTTTAATTTTCTAAATTGTGTGTGTGTGTGTGTGTGTGTGTGTGTGTGTGTGAAATCAGGGGTTGTGTATGTGAGTTCAGGTACCATTGACGGCCAGAAGAGAGGGTCAGATCCCCTAAAACTAGAGTAAAACACTGTTTTGAGCCAATGAACATGAGTGCTGGGAATTGAAATCAGATCCTCTGCAAGAGTACTAAATGCTACTAACCTCTGACCACCTCTCCAGCTTCTAGATTAATGATTTTTGAGACATATTCAGGTTTCTCAACAAATATTGGAGAACACTGACTATATGCTAACTTCTGTACTCCATTTGCATATACACAGTAAGTGAGACAGTCTTCAAGACCCTGTGTATGCAGTGTTGCTAAGTTTTAGTAGCTGAAAGACTGTTAGTTATAGCATGAAGCCCATGAATGACAAATTTAAGAAATGATATTAGTGATGAAAGAGACTTCCAGGCCCCCATCACCAACCTGTAGCCCTTCCCTTACCACCAAACAACCCAAAATCCAAGCCACAAGCTTTGTACCTTTCCAATGGTTAATGGCAAAACTCTACTTGCAAGAATCTGCCAGAGAAACTCTTAAAATCAGGACAGTTCAAATGCCAGCTTCCCAGGGCACAGAGCCTACAGATATGCTTCCAGATTAGACTATGCCAGGATTGACATTTCATGCTAGAGATTTTACACACACACATGTAGACAGACACACACACAAGTATATGCATGCACACAGTACAGTATATCCTTGCATACACATATATTCATGCACACACAATATATAATATATATATATATATATATATATGTATATATATAGTCTCCTTAGATTCATTTTTTGAGCCAGGCACATCAGAACATTGCCATAGATTCTGTATTCCTGGATTATTTTTTAATTTTATTTTTTATGTGTATGAATGTACTGTCTGCATGTAGGTCTGTGCACCCGTGTCATGCAATGGCATGGAGGTCAGAAGAGGGTGTTCCCTCTGGAACAGATTCCCTTGGAACTGGAGTTAAAGACAGTTCTTAGCCACCATGTGGGTGCTGGGGATTGAACCCGGGTCCTCTGCAAGAGCAGTCAGCTCTCTTAACCACTAGGCCATCTCTCCAGCCCCGAAGTCTCCTTAGATTCTTACAACACTGAAGTGATAGCAATAGACAAGTAAATTGCTAGCTTGAACAATTACTTACTGTCTACACATTAGAAATCTTGTTACTTTATATCATAATTCTAGATCATTCCAACACAGCTTTGTCATGCCAAGTGATGAAACTTGGTAGAGTTGCTTTTCTACAGGCACAACACAGGATCAGTTTTCTGAGAACATCATAGAAGTTTCCAGATTTATGCAGGATAGTAAATTAGGAACAGGTTCATAGTGTCTCTGGCCAAATAATCAGCAAACCTCAGGCCAAATTTTCCCCATGAACTGGAAATAAGGAGCATAATTGAAGTTCGCATGTGTCTTCGGGGTCTGTGGACACCTTCCTTCCCAGGTTTCTGTTTCACTGAGCAAACTCTGAGCTAAATTGCCAGAAGCAAGCAAGTCAGAGCAGAAAGCAACAAGACACGGGCTGAGCCACAGTTCCTGGACCATAGGCTTTTACCTCCAAATGAACTGATGTCCGTGCTCCCTGTTCTTGAGGAGAGGAAGAGTGCTCATCTCTATACCCTCCTGGTCTTCTTGAGAGTCTGCCTCTGCCACAACACCTCGGCCCTCCCTCCTCCCTCCCTCCTTCCCTCTCCTAGCTTTTACTTTTATGTCATGCGCATATAATATGGATGAACCATTCAGAGAGAAAGGAAAGAAATGATTACTTTCGGAAGTGCTTTTCCTGCTTTCCTCACTGGCTCTGATATAGAAGGAAAGGTAACAATTTTCCAATAGGGATATTGAGCTAAGGGAAGATTTAGCAGTGGAATCAGTGACAAAACTGTCACTGTCTTGTGTGCAGATTCAGTCGGATCATTTCCTTTATTTTTTTAAGGTTTTTATTTTTTTTTATTGAGCACATTTCCTACAACATTTCTTAATCAAATTTAGACTCATTCCCCCATCCATGCCCACCCCTCATCCCCCCCCATCAGAGCTCATGGATTCTGTCATACACAAGTCATGTCTTGCATCTTTTCCTCAGTCTTCCATGACCTTTTCGGTGCACAGGTTTACTGTTTTGGTCAGTTATTTGAATAGGTTTTTCTCTCTTTTTGTCCTCATTTGATTTTATATTATTCCAAAATATGCATACATACACTCCACACATAAATCAAAGTTACAAAATCTGAAAATAAACTATAGGTTAATTCCAAAGTACATTTAGAGATTCACATTTTATTTTCTTTATTATTTTTTAAATATTTTATTTATTTATGTCCATGAATGTATTGTCTGCATGTAGGTTTGTGCACCCATTTGTACAATGCCTCGGAGGTCAGAAGAGGGTGTCAGTTTCCCCTGGAATTGGAGTTACAGACAGTTCTCAGCCGCCATGTGGGTGCTGGGGATTGAACCCGGGTCCTCTGTAAGAGTAGTCGGTGCTCTTAACCACTAGGCCATCTCTCCAGCCCGAGATTCACATTTTAACAGTAAAGTTGCAGGCAGGTAAAAAGAAGTATAACTTGACATTCTCTTTTTTTCTAGAATATGACTATTAATATTCCTATATGATAGAACAGACCATAGGATTACATAAGGATAAATTATGAATGGTTGTAGCATGTCTCAATAAAAAGAGAAAACATTATTTTACAAAATATTTTTAACTGTTAAATATAATTTTTTTTTTACCAAAAGATGTCATGTTTTCCCCAAGGAAGTGCTTGAAGTTTCCTCCTTGGCAAACCCAAACAACCATCAATCCTGCCCTGGGCTCCACACTGGGGTCCCTCCCCCCATGGTCACCCAAATGAAGTCCAGCAAGCATGTGTCTTGTCTTGATCTTCCTGCACTGGCCTCCATGACACAGCATGGGTAGTCAAACAACAGCAGTCTACTCTCTGAAGAGGCTGAAATCCCAGTAGCCACTCAGTCCACATGCTGGACATCTCTGTAGTCCCCATCTGGCATTGAAGTTTTGAAGGATTCTCAAGTTTTATATCTGAAATACAGTTTCTCAGACTTTATTATTTATTTCTGGTTATACTTTCCTTTGGATGCTTAAGGCCACACAGTCATCCCAGATTAACCAAGGTTTCTGTTTTCTCAAGGTCAGTTGAGGATCTGGTCCTCAAGGGTCAATATGTGTATATTAAGCAAGATTGGTTTAAAGGTTCTGATAAAAACGGTAGTGCACCTTAGTTAATTGGAAATATAAATTGTTGTCGTCCACATTTATTTTACTTCAAATCTTTATAACAATAACTTTGGGATTGGATCATTTCCTCTTTGCACAAGATTTTTTTCCCCCAGATGCTAATGCTAATGTGTGTGTGTGTGTGTGTGTGTGTGTGTGTCTGTCTGTCTGTCTGTCTGTGTCTTCATTGCAGAGGCACATGGGCTGTGAACAGTGGCAGGGAAGAGAGTAATTAATGCTTCCATTAACAGTTATTCTGCCAGTCTTCTTTTGCACAATTCGCCTCTGAGATAGAAACAACAGCTCTTAATGGAAAGATCAGTCTTTGGAGGCAGTGGCTCTAGTTATTCCTTCCAGATTATTCAATGTGGAAGTTGAACCTTTCTCAGCCCCTTCCTTTATCTGTAGTTATAATAAATATTCCCTGAGTTTCATTGAGAAGGTGGAAAAAGGAAAGCACATATCTAACAATAACCAAACATCCTGATGGGATCTGACCTTGGCTGTGGCTTCTTAGACAAACTCTACCACCATTGCATCTGGTCAGTATTTGGTTTGATCATAGAATCATTTTACATGTGTTGTGGCTTATAGAGCTTCTGCTTATCCTGGGATTTTTTTACTGCCTGACAAGAAATCTTCAGACCTGTTCACAGGTTCATTCTTATATTATTGGAAGATGGTGACAGTTGCAGATCTCAGATGCATAGGCCTTTGTGTTTGTGGAAGCAGACAGACAACACTGTGCAGGGTGTATCACTCTATTCCAGTTGCTGTAACAATGTACCACAGATCAGGTGAAACTGCAAGTTTGAGGGTGTCTGGATGGCTGGGTTCTGTTAAACTCCTCCAGATTACAGACTTCTGTCTGTTGCATCCTTATGTGGTAGACAGAGACCTGACTATGGTTTCTTAAAATGTCACTAATTCAACTTAGAAGGGAGCTACCCTCGACCTGATTACCTCCTGAAAGCCTGTCCTCCAGCTATCATCACACAGAGGTCAGTTTCAATATATGAACTTTAAAGGAGGAGACATCAGCATTTAGCCCATGAAGCAGGGCCGGTGCCTCATGTATGAATCCAAGGAAGACCTTTTTCTATCTGTGGCGTTACTTGAGTATGCATTCATGTTTTTAAACAGTGAGATCAGTTAAAATCTCATGTGAATTCCTAGCTGTGGAAGGGACTCACATCTGCTGAGGTATTAGACTGGGGTCTCTGCACTTTGAAGCCCATGTTGCAGCCAACTGGATTGGAATAGACCAAGAAGAATACCAAGTAGCTTGCCTACTGTTGGTTGATTAGAAGGCTCCTAAAGAGCAAATTTCCCTGTAGCCCTCATGTGTGGCTACTCACTGTACACACTACCTTCCCAGGGATGCATGGAATTTTGCCTCTCTTCCATCTTTAAAGTCTTCCATCAGCCTCTCCTCCATCTTTAACGTCTTCCATCAGCTTATTCCCAGGCCCAGCCATAGGCTAGTGTGTACGGATCAGAACTTAGAGTTGTCCTAGGATCTCATGGAGAGAGCTCTGCATATTAGTACCCACTCTCAACCAGCCTTTGAAGTTTTTTAAACATCATGATTCAGTCAGGTGCAGAGTAAGCCATTAGGGAAATCTTTCATTTTGGTGACAGTGTCACTGACATTAGTGGAGAGCCAGTCACACACAGGCCAGCTACAGTTTCCATTTTCAGCTGGCCTATGTCTTTCTACAATGTCACAGGCTCTGCACCACATTCAAGCTAAAGTGGACAATCTTTAAGCATATTGGAGCTTCTTGCCTCACTCTGGTTTCCAGGCTATGGACAGAGAAAGAGGGAAATCGCCAGGATTTTTTTAGTTGATCCACCCAAGTGCTGTGTGCAGAGGGGCTTAGGGTCCCTGCAGTCATCCAGCCATCATGTCAGTTGCTAGAATCCCATTGGAGTTTATAAATAATACAAGTACAGCCTGAGCAGGGTCCTGGAGGGCATATGCAGAAGCGCTCAGGGAGACAGGAAGTGGAGCTCAGTATCCAAGCCTCACTTCCCTTCTACGCTCGTAATAAATCAGAACTCGGTAGAGACAGAGGTTTCCTCTTAATGGGTTCTTGTTCTTTACTAAGAGTGTCTCTCTAGAGGATTCCTAGAAATGACTTCTGCCCTCGCCCTTAATTGAAATGAATTACATATTTACCCTTGAGATAAAACTTACCTTTTCTCTTTCCATCCTTTATTGTTGAAAGAATTACTTGGTCACATTCTCTTTACAGTGTCTCTATGAACATACACCTTGTTTGTGATTATTTCCCTAAAGACGTGACAATATTTCAAGGTGAATGAATGAATTTATCCTAATACAGATATTAGCATGGCTTTGATTTTTAGATTTTGAAACAGCAATAGGAATGCGAGTGCTGACTTATAGCCTCCCTGCTTTTCTAATGGACTCTGACTTCTTCCATAGGTTAAGTGCAGATGGGAGCTGAACAAATCCCCACTTAACTACTTCTTCAATCATAAACATGTTATTCTGGTTTATATTATGAAAGTTTCTGATATTTTTGTTTTATTTTATTAATTTTGAGACATGTTCTCCTGTAGTCCCAGCTAGCCTGGAACTCACTATGTAGACAAGGCTGGCCTTCATCTCCCAGAGATCCACCTGCCTCTGCCTCCTAAGTGCTGGGATTAAAGGTGTGTGCTAGGGCTGGAGAGATGGCCTAGCAGTTTAGGGCACCAACTGCTCTTGCAGAGGACCCGGGTTCGATCCCCAGCACCCACATGTCGGCTGAGAACCGTCTTTAACTCCAGTTCCAGGGGAATCCAACGCCCTCTTCTGACCTCCTCGGCATTGCACTACACGGGTGCACAAACCTACAGTACATTCATACACACAAAAAATAAAATTTAAATTAAAAAAAAAATAAAGGTGTGTGCCACTATGCCCAGCTTGATATTTTAATTTTTGATTTATTTTTCATGGTAAAAACAACCATAATCCATACTTGTATTTTTGCTTGTGCTTATTTATTACTTAAGGGTTTATACATCTTGCTGCATATTTAATGTTGTGTTCCTTTTGCTGTGCCTCATAGCACCAGCTTCTAATTTCAGTGCCACAGAGTGAAAACACCTCGTCAAACTTCCCTATCACATGTGTTTCTCCTCACACATTTCACTTCATCCTCACTCCCCCCCCCCAAAACAAAAAAATCTGTTAGTGACACTTCCAATACTGGGAATGTAAGAATGAAAAAAAAAAACTACAAAAAGGGGCGACTGATTTTAATGTCATCACTGCAGAAATGTGAAGCACGGAGGAGTCTTAGAGAAGGGGCATGTTATAGAGCAGACGTGTGGAGGCTGATTCACCAGAAACTGTCACAAAAGGCTAAATGTGTCACACACTGAAATCAAGCAGACCATTTAAAGAGCTATTTAAATAGATGCTCTTCCATTACCTGTAAGTTGAGTATATATGCAATTAATTAATGGAGAGAAAATCCTAAGACAACAAAAGGTGTGAAAACTGTCAGTTGAAGTTCAAGAAAAGTGAAGAAAGCTTCCTAGTCAGTTCAACTAAAAAAAAAAAAAAAAGAAAGCATAATTCTTGCAATGCCAATAATATTCAACTGCAAAATATGATTATATTTGTAAGCAATGTTTCTGGGACCACATTTACTAGACCAAGTCCATATCCACATGCAAGGTGTGTGACTTACTTGTAGCAAACCCATAAACAGCACATTGCAACAGGAGGCTGCACCAAGAGCCTTAGAGAGCAGATTTGCATTGGGATTTGTAAAGTAACAGCTTTTGGATGATAAGATGATGTATTAGGTACTCTTTGTTGCTGTGACAAAACACCATGAACCAGGCAACTTATAAAAGGAAGAGTTTACTGGATCCAGCAGTCAGAGTCCATAATGGTGGGCTGGAGAGATGGCTCAGTGGTCAAGAGCATTGGCTGCTCTTGCAGAAGTTCCAGGTTTGATTCCCAGCGCCCACATGGCACCCAATGGAGTTTGTAACTCCAGTTCCAGGGAATCTGGTGCCCTTTTCTGACTTCCTCAGGCATTGTATGACATGGATGCACCTACACACTAAACTCATATGCATAAAATAAAAATACATTAGAAAAAAGGATTCCATAATGGTGTGGGAGGCATGGTGGCAAAAGTGGCCAGAGCAGAAAGCCAAGGGAACGCATCTTCCAGGGGGCACCGGATGAGGGGGAGCCTGAAAACCTGCAAGCCTTAAGAATGCTCCAAGGCCATCCCCAGCGATCTGCTTCCTCCAGCAAGGCCATAGCTCCCAAACAGCGCCACCAACTGGGGACAAAATGTCCATATTCTCGGAGCCTGTGAGGGACGTTCTCATTCAAGCCACTATAGACAAATTCTGAGGACTGCAAATATCGAGAGTGGAAAACAGCAGATCTGTTTTCAGGGCTTCTAGGAGTTTGAATCCTGCAGCAGACTTGGGAATGGGAAGGCAAAGCATACTTTTCATAGAAGAAACGGGTAAGAAATCCATGAGTTACCAAGATAGCGATGCTTACATTTCAGGTGACACACAATAGGTTCTCACTCAATTTGACAATCATTGCTTGAAAATCAATCATGTTTGAGAGCACGAAATTGGTGTTTTAGATATCGACAGAATAAACATGAACCTCCAATGAGTTCATGGTCTGATGCGGAAGCCCTGCATGACAAATGTCATTATGTGATGGTGGATATCCAGCCGAAGGGGAAGCCAAACCAATAGGTCATATAGGCGAGACTGGAAAAATTCAAAAATGAAGAGGCTAAATTTGGGTCAGAATAACATGTGCAAGGAAGAAAAAAGTAAAATCATAGCATGTCAGAAAGCAGTAAACTAAAAGCTGAGCCTATCCAAGCAGGCAGGAAATGAGAGAGATGCCGGCTGAGGTGTAGACAGGCCATCCAGGCATAACTTGGTGGAAGAAAGTGAGTTCAGTGACTGTGAGTCTTCTACATCTTTCTAAAACTTTGAAACGGGAAGAGGTGTTTAAGACTAGACTCACAGCAGCATGGGAACTGTAAACGCCATTTTCTGTTCCAATTGTGTTCTGTGTTTGAATATTTCTTTTTTTTTTTTTAAATATTGAAATGTTTGAATATTTCCATCTCATTTTTCAGTGCCATGGCGTACATTTACTCGCTGATTTATAGATCCACTTACATGTTGTTACAGACATGTCAGATACGTAAGACAGCCGCCGCCTTTATGGAGGTGATGATGCAGCATGGTGGGTGTATGAGGGGGCGGACGAATTATGAATCAGTTGGGCTAAGGAGGTGAGCTGTTAGCAGCTGAACACAGGCTAGTAATTCTCTGACATCATCAAATCTTATCATGGGAGAATACAAATTAATTTGCAGCCTCCTCCCCAGGCCTGCTGACATCAGAGCTTGGCTTCCATTCTAAACACTATCTACTTTGGGGGCATTTCTTGGTTCTTTTAGGAGACAAGAAAACTGGGAGGTGCCTGTCAACTCTACTCTCTGTCAGCAAGTTGTTTTAGACAGCTCCAAGGGCACCTTCATCCTTCATCTTTGTAAGGAGACCGTGGTTCAGGATATAGATGAAATCCTCCCTTTCTACAACCATCCTCCACGTTCTTAAAGGCAATCTTCCTCAGAACAAGTGAAATTCAGAAAAGTCTATTATCAGTCAGGGAGACCGGCCCTACCATTCACTTCCTAGGTTCTGGAATTCTTGTTTAGTCCACCCAACTCGGCTTCTTCTGACTCAAAGTTGATCATTGTGAGGAAACAACGCTCTTTTGATCCACTAGAGACATAGTCACACCCACACATATGCACACGGCCCTCCTAGTTGTGTTCCCTCACTGAGCCAGGCCTAGCCACCCCTCAGAATAACATGCCCTCTTGTTTACTGAGGCTCTTTCTTTAGGCCACTTTCCACTCCCTCTGTGTACAAAGACTTCTGCCCACGGAGGGGCACTTTTCCAATTCTTCTCTCCTAGCTCACAAATGAATATTTACAGCCATATGTTTTAGCATAAATTATATATAATGTTAATTGGGTTCCCAAGCATCCTATTGGATGGGGAAAATAATACTGATAATTATTCTTCTGGTAGTGTTGGTACACAGAAAGAGAGCTTGACCTTTCTTTATGAAATTTCCCACCAACTAGATTTACTGACTTCATAACATTATTTTCAGCCACGGTGGTTTTAATTATTTATCTCAAGATTTTACAGAATTAGCATTTTTTAAGAAAAGAAATACAAATAACCAGAGACTGGTTGAAGCAAAGATACACCTCTGAGAAGAGGTTACAGGAGGAAGTGGGGGACATGTTACACAGCTCAGTTGTAGCAATCTTGTAAGGAAGTTACAAAATGGGAAAAATATATTGTGTAGGGAGAAGTTAGGAAGACACCAACAGCTAAGGAGAAAACTCAAGTTGTGCTCTGAACCCAGGTGAGTGGAAAGACGAACTGACACCAGACCAACCCACTACAGACAGAGGAATCGAAGGGTGGGCAGGGGAGTGATGAGGTAAAATGCTCAAGATGACTTTTAAGCTACTGTTAGTCAGCTCTCCATTACTATGACAAAACACCTGAGAAGGTGCTGGTGAGATGACTCAGCAAGTAAAGGTTCAAACTGTATAGTCTCTTGCCAGGAGGCCTGATGACCTAAGTTGGATCCCCAGAACCCATATGGTGGAAGGAGAGAGCTAACTTCTGACCTCCACAAGTGCATCCTCCTTCCCTTCCTTCCTCCTCTTCCTCTTCTTCCCCCTCCCTCTCCCTCCTCCTCTTCGTCCCCCTCCCTCCTTCTCTTCTTCCCCCTCCCCTCCCTGTTCCTCCTCCTTCTACTCCTCCCTCCTCCCCACCCCCCCATTTGCCTTATCCTATGATTTCTTGCCTTTTGTTACATGTGAAGAATTCACTGTTGATTCCTTTTCAAATATTGCTTCAGCCCACTGTTTCTGTTCTGATTCATTCTTTTTTTTTTCTTTTTTTTAATTTAATTTTTATTGATGCTTTGTGCATTTCATACATCATTTTCCAATTCAGATCAGGCATATTTCCCTTTCCCTTCCCCCCCCCCCACCTCCACCCCATCCCAGATCATGCATTCTTCCATAACTGTCCTGCATCTTTCTCTCAGTTTTTTTTTTTCATTTTTTAGCTATAAGTGATAATCCATGAGTACGAGCATCCTTCGTGCAAAACCAATCTGCAGGCTGTTGTGCCCAAACCCCCACAGCCCCACCATCCAGTGGGGGGTGACAGGTTGTTTTTTCAACCAAGTTGATCAAATGAGTGTCCAGACTACATTGCTGTAGTTTCACCATTCACCCCAATCGCAGCCTTTACATTCTACCACGCCCCCTCTTCCGCAGATTGTTCCCTAGGCTTAGAAAAGGGGCACAGGTGGATGAGAAGTAAAACAGTCCACTCTCTCTGGAGCTGTTGACTTGGACTCTGGTCAATTCTGGCTGTTTCCTTTCATGGGCTGACAGTTTGTCCAGGAATAACCTTTCGATCCTACTAATGAAGCACAAGCAATTAGATATATAGGTATTTAAGCAGCACTAATAGTTATGGTAGGTTACTTTGGCATAGACACATATGTTTGGATGATATGTTAATCCATGAATTACATTTTTCCCCCCTGTTAAATATGACAGGGTCTTACTGTGGCTTATAAGATCTCCTAACCTGTAGAGGATGTAAGCTTGTGGCATCAGCCATGGCTGATTCATTCTTATTCAGGTCTTATTCAGGTCCACAGTTCTTGTCCCTCTGCTTCCTGGGCTGTGTGCTCTCAATCTGTCTTCCAACTCCTTGCTCCTCCATGTGAAGTGTGAGCATCTCCTGAGAGCTCAGTAGAAATGTCAGTTTTGAGACTTCACTACAGACCTACAGAAACAGAACTTGTATTTTACAGTTTCCTATGTGATGACCTAGCACAATCAAAGTTGGGAAGAATTTTTTTTTTCCTTTAGAAGTATCTACTCTTCTGTTAAACATATTAGTGGCAACCTTGTAAACGTGTATCTTTTTATTATCTAGAACTTCTGTTCTTTTTCAAAATTTCCTCAATCTATTTAGAAACACTTTTATTTTTGTCCAACTTTATACTCAATTTGTACTTTTTGACACATGGTCTCATGTAGCTTAGGCTGGCTTCAAACTTGCTGTCTAGTCAAGGATAAACTTGAACTTTCAATCCTCCTGTCTCTACCTCCCACATGCTAGGATTACAGGCATGTGCCACCACAATTGATTTTTTTCAGTGTTTGAGACAAAACTCAGGATTTCTTCCATGCTAGGCAAGCACCCTGCCAACTGGGCTACATTCCCAGCCACTGTTTATATGGTATGTAGTATCCTCAGTATAGTTATTTCACTGTCTAAAGTCATTGGAGTTCATAATAGTTTGTCCTTCATATCTTCAATGAGTTGGATTGTGACTGTCTATTTGACTGATGTGGAACTACGGGACTGAAGGGCACAAGCTTGCTCCTCTGTTGTGGATTTTAGAACTGCACTGCATGTCCTCTCTACCAACTGAGACATGTCCAAAATTCAAATTTTTAAAAAATTATTTGGTGTATATGAGTGTATTCCCTACTTGGATGAAAGTGTATCTGTGTTGTGCAATGCCCTCAGAAGTCAAAAAAGGGTGGCTGATTCCTCTGGAACTGGAGTTAAGAACAGTTATTAGTTGTCATGTGGGTGCTCAGAATCAAATCCCTGTCCTCTGCAAGAAAAGCCAATGCTGTTAAACACTGAGCCAACTCTCTGGCACACCCCCCTCGATTTTTGTGTTGAAACTTGAGTATCACATCTAAGCTTGTGTGGCGATTTCATAACTGATCATAAATATTGTTGGACAGACAAGCATCTCTATCTTCTCTCTTTGCTAGGAGGCAAACTTTTCTAACTATCCCCTTGCCCTCAGAGTGTCACCTTTGTACAAATGTCTAAGTTGCTATCTTGCAAAAATCCCAAATCTCATCTCCTAGCATTAACAGCAGACAATGCCAACATAAGGGTCTCCTTTATGCAGAGGGGGAATCTTCCAATACCCCCAGTAGATGCCTGAAACTGCAGATCATGCTGAAATCCATATATATGCATATGCATCTATGCTAAACCTAAACTTATGAACTGGGTAAAATAAGCAATTAATTAGAATAACCAATGATAACATAGAATAATACCATCTAACAATGTACTCCACTGAAGGAGATTTTTATCACACTGTTCAGAATAAAATAGAATTTAAAATTTAGGAATTGTTTTTTTCTGCAATTTTCCACTTAATTCTCTCAAGCCTCACTGACCATGAGTAACTGAAACCACAGAGAGTAAAGCTGTGGGGCGCAGTGAGCTGCTGCATCTTCCAGTTCCTCATGCAGACAGGTGTCCTAGTTTGAGTTTATTCAGTTTTTGCCCTAAGACTTAGCTTATTCTCTTCTGAGCTCAGCTTCATTGGGAAGAACAGAGCAAAGGAGAAGAGGAAGGAGAGCAAATGTGGAACACTTGATGGAGGAAGAGGGAGATAAGGGAAGTTGGTAAGAGATAGGAGCCAGGAGGCAGTAGGGAAGAAAAGTGGCATGAGAGGAGGAAAAGGAAATAAGTGAAATCCATATTTTATAGCAGACAACAGGTTCAACTCTGATATGTAGACAAAATCACTCCTGGCATCTCATAGGATCTAGAGGGCACAGCTATTATTAAACTACATTCTCATTTGCCCTTTCTAAATTTATATTTATTTAGTTATTTGTGTGTGTACATGCACATGTGCATATTACACAATATACATGTACATGGAGGTTAGACAACTTGCAGGAGTTGGTTCTCTCTTTCCACTGTGTGGGTCCCAGGGATCCAGTCCAGGTCATGAGGCTTGGTAAACACCCTACTCACCGAGCCATCTTGCCAACCCCTCTTTACTCTGAATATTTATTTCCACATATTCAGCATTGCCCCTATTTAACACCCTCTGTCCTGCTTTACCCCTTTCTTACCCTTTGCCTCCTTCACAAATGGTTCCAGTCACAAGCAAGGAAATACACCAACCCAGCAGTGTGTATTTCACTAGCTCACCTGAGGAGATTGTTATCAGAGTTGCATGAAGCCTTCAGCTGTCTGTAACAGAGGGCACAGAGCCTCTCATAGGGCTCTGAGGAGGGTCTAACTGCTCACACCAGTGTCCAAAGAAAGACAGAAGAACAAGCGGGAACAAATGCCCACCCCCCTTTCTCTTGCTTTTTCCTTCTACTTTGTCCATTAGAATAGTCTCACCTGTGCATCCCCAGCTTGGGGAAAATAAAGGCGTTGCCTGGAGAGCATGGGCCCTAGTGACAGAATGATACTAAGCATGAGAGGGTCTTCTTACTGTCCTTACCTTCAAGGCATCTCCATCCACCACTTAAGCAAGAGGGCGATAGAAGCAAGCAGCGACTGTGTCTTCCTCTCTGCGAAGCTCGGTTAGGTCTTACCTAAAATGCCACCCTTCCCCAAAGTGCCAGGTGCGACTGCTCAGGAGAGCTGATTCGAACTCTTTGGTGACTTTCTTTATTCTTTTTGCCTACCACATTGTAAATGGGAGAGGCCAAAGGTCATGACTGCTTTAGATCTTATTCCTAGTCATAAATGCTAAATATAGCTGTTGAAAAAAAGAGCAACAAGTAAAATAGAGTGCTTTAGAATAATATTCACATTTACCACCAATTCTCCTGAGAATCAGACCCAAGATGATGGTCTAGCAAACATTTCTGTTTAAGAATCTTACTACTTTCCTAAGTTTGTTGTTGTTCGTTTGTTTGTTTGAGACAGGGTCTCCCTGTAGCTGCAGCTGGTCTGGAACTCACTATGTAGACTAAGCTGGCCTTGAACTCACCTGCCTCAGCCTCTCAAGTGCTGGGACTAACGTTATGCACCACCACGCCCCGCTGCTTAAGTGTTTTTACCCTGGAGTACCACTTTTTGGTCAAGTTAATTTCTAAAGTTAGCTCAGCAGACATGGTCTCTTCTAGTTTGTCTTCCATTGCTGTGACAAAACACTCTGACCAACACCAACTTGGGGAGGAAAGGGTTTATTCAGCTCACATCTCTTGGGCCACAGTTCATCACTCAGGGAGCCCAAGTTAGGAACTCAGGGCAGGAACCTGGAGACAGGAGCTGAAGCACAGGCCATGGAGAAGTGCTGCTTACTGGCTTCCTGCCCTCTTATGCTGTACACAACAACCTGCCCAGGGTGGCACCACCCATAGTGGGCTGGGCCCTCCCAACAATCAAGACAATACTCCACAGATGTGGCCACAGGCCAGTCCAATGGAGCCAATTCCCCAATTGAGGCTCCCTCAACCCAGGTGTGTCAAGTTGACACTAACGCTATCTAGCACAAGGTCCAATAGAGGCAAATGCAGCCTAGGAAATACAGAAACCACTGTCTCTCCAGGAAGATGAGCATGGCACCAAGGACACCACTTCCTAGGACACCACTCACACAGCAAAAGTCACACACAGGAAGGATGCATCAAATGTATAAGTTATAGGTTTGAATGTGGTCAGGTCAGCAGAGCAAATCAAAGAAAAAGAATAGTATTGGTCAAAAGGAAGCATTCCGCTTTCCTCATGCCTTCTAATTATGCCTGCCTAGAAAGAGCTGCCATCAGCTCTAAAATACTGAGTTTAATCTCAATTATGGATTTACCAAGCCCCACAACAAGCACGAGTATTTGTTTTTGGTTTTTTGTTTTTTTTTTTCTTTTTCATTGGGACATAAGCAATTAGACACACAAGCCACTACAGTGAAACTGCTTCTAGGCAAAAAAAAAAAAAAAAATACCTAGAGATAAACCGTGAATTTGGAGAGTTGTATTTAACTATGAACATTGACTTCTATTACTGGAAACCACGCAAGGGCTTTCTAAAGTGGTCACTTAGGAAGAGGGTACTTCCTCTCACAGATAGTTTGCAACTCCTAACTCCTAAAGATTTTCTTCAAAGCCCTGGCCCAGATAGCTAGTGTTTTTGTGGCCATGGCATAGAGGCCCAAGGGGCACTGGGGACAGATCTGTGGCATGGCCAGTAAACAGGGATCATCAGAAATACTATATACTATTTACTAAAAATCTAGCTTATTCTAATTTTCTTGTCTTTTTTCATTAATTGGTTCTTGTTCCTGCACTGTTTCAGATATTGGGTCTATGGAGAAATCTTACAAAAGGGTATGACTAATGAGAAGGGAAGAAAGCTTGATCAATTACAACAGTAGATACGAGATATATCCTGATATGTACCTATGAATGCATCAGTGTTACTGGAGATGTTAGGGTCAGAGCTTGGTCCTGGCAGCTCTAATGGGCTGTGTCTTCCTCCCTCTGAAGCTCAGTTAGGTCTTACCTAAAATGCCACCCTCCCCAAAAGTGCCCCATATCCACAATAGGCTAATTAAAGACACATATAAGGGTGAGAGGGGGCTGGAAAGATGGCAACATAGTCAAAAACATTTTTGTTCTTTCAAAGGACCTGGGCTCCATTCGCAGCACCCATTTGGCAGCTCACAACTATCTGTAAGTCTAGTTTCAGAAGATCAGACACTCCTCTTTTTTGGCCTCCGTGGGCATTCAGGCATGCATATGGTACACATACATACATACATACATACATACATACATGCAGGCATACACATACAATAAAAAATACTTAAAGATTTTAAAATAGTAAAAAGCAGAAAAAGGAGATGCATTTAACATGTCTATGTGGGGTAGAGGAATAATTAATGAGCTCAGAGAGCTGGACCTGGTCAGGGTCCAGAGGTTCAGGTTTAAACAGAGAACAAGAGGCATGCATATCTAAGCAACCCTAGTCAAGATGTGACCCCACCCATTATTTTGGCTCTGGTCAGGCCTGCAAAGTAATCTCCTAGGTTTTCAAACTGTGAAATCTCTTCTGGAAAGTAAGTTCCATCTGTGGCTGGCCTCAGGGCTTGAGCCTTTCTCTTCCTCCAGCATGGGATTTCCAGGAAATTTTGAATTCTTTGAGGTGCAGTGTTTCAGTAGTCTAAAAGCCAAAGGAAGAGATACAAAGGTCTCTGTCTCTTTTGAATGTCTTCTCTCCTGTGAGGATGGTTATGACAGTTCAAAGAAGAAGCGACCACAACGTCCCAGCCAAATGAAAGAGACTTTCGTTTCTTTTTCTGCTTTCAAATTTACAATTCTTCAACAAAAATTCTATACTGAATTGAGGCTAAGAGATGAGAGACGAACATGTTCAGGCTCACCATTTAAATTATGAAGGTTGTACAGTTCACAAGTATATGACACCATGTCAATATCCTGACAGGAATGGAGGCTGAGTCCCATCTAAATTTATGTACCTCTGTCGCTTGTCTCTGTTCATCTGCATGAGAAGCCTGGGCCTCTCATTAGGTCAAACTCAGAAACTAGTACACTTCTTCACCTGAAGCAAGCTCACTACCCTCTTCTGTTGTGTGTTCACCCTGTTGTGTATTCCTGGGGTGCCCCATAGGCATCTGGGTCCAGCTGATATGCGATTGGCTAAGTGGCTTTTCCCTAGGACAGTTGAACAGATGTCTACTCACTCCAAACATGGCACATATGACAGAGCCAAGAAATTATTCCATCCAAGTCTAGCTTTGTGAACAAGAGTTTGCTGGAGTTACTGATAGAAGCATGGTTGAGGTGTTACTTACAGGATCATAGATACACCACCAGAAAGCTCAACCCAGCATGGGTGACAACTCGAAAACACTGCTTTCTCAGACCCCAGTTACTCCCCCTTAAGGCGGGGGTGGTGGTGGTGGTGAACCTTATACCATTCAGTAGGTCCCAAGCCTTGTTGTTTGTTTCCTTGACTTCCTGAGTCTTGGTAGCCACTCTTATCCCTTTAAGAGGGAACTTCAGTTTAGAGGAAGCAGGTAACAGCTACATAATGCAAAAGTTCAGGAAACATCCCCAAGCATGGGTATTTGGGGGGATGCTAGCTTTTTTCAACCTTATAGATCAGGTGACATAATTCTCAAGAAGGCCCCATCACCTGCCATCATCCCTTTTCACTTCCACACCCAAACTGTGAGTATTAACAGTGATCCTGGTTCTTTGTAGTCACTGAGAAGGGAGAAAGATCTGGTGACCATGAAACCCAACACCTCTCTGTCAGGACTTTGGGCTGTGTCCCAGGCAAACTGCTTGATCAGCAGCTGCAGCTGTTCTTGGCAAAGCCTGGTGCACTGCTGAGAAATTCCATGTAATGAAGACCCCCAGGCTGGAGATACCACCATCTGTGGCTTCCCAGCTGTCCGTGGCTCCAGGGAAAACGCCGCCGCCCTGGGCCACACTGCCACTCTGCTCACTCTGCTGGGCTGGGCTCACTAAGAAGCAGCCTAGAGCAGCCATTTTCTCTTTCTTCTTTTTTTCTCTTGGGGTGAGTTAAACCAGCACAGGTAAACATGCAAGTTTTGTTTTACAAGCGCCTTTCTGGAAAATATATGATTTCTGTCTCCCCAATGACCTTCCCAGACTCAGTAAAATTTTGTCAACAACAGCAAAGGGAACAGAAGAATTCAATTTTATTAATCCTTCAAAACACATCAAGGAAGATCAGGAACAGATGACCTTTGTAACCTGAAGTGAGAATGATTTTAATGGCTCAGGTGACTCTCTCATCCCCATCTTGGCTGGATTCTGAAGGGTTAGAAATCCACAAGCCCTATAAACAGGACAATATTGGGAAACGTGTGAACAGAGAACAGTCCCCTTCATCAGCTGAGTTTGCAAGACCTTCCAGCACCTTCTTTCTGTATTTCAGGATGTTCCTGCTGCAAGGGCCTGCCTGAAAGAGCAAAACTATTTGAAAAACCATCCCCTTAAGGTACAATTGATTTAGCCATAAATAAATCCTACAGGGAACATTATGCTCTTTGCCAGGTTGGCCAGTGTGCACAATGTGCGTGCTCTTTCACACAGCGATATTTGATAGGGCCCAGCATTGACTGGAAAATGCAATTTGCTCAGTGAAGCATTCCCTTCCCTTCTCCCTGATGACCCGAGGCTCCCTGGCAAAGGCATCGGCCCCTTGCCACTGCGCATCTATCAGGGCTTATCTTGTGCCAATAGCAACTATTTATCAGATTGGCCATTGTTTTTATACTGAGGAAAATGCCCAGATCAAATGGCCGTGTTGGTTCAATTATAGAAATTATGCCTTCCCCCAGGTGAATCCTAATTGAGTAATTATAAGGATTACAAGTCTCCTTGAGATGTCACCGGGTACCTGCGATGTATTGCTCCTTCTTTCAGTGAACCTTTTCCTGTGAAGGGAGGTTCATCCCCATCAGCAAGGTTTCAACCAAAAGGACGTTCATGCTCATCAGCGTTATCACCTCCCCAGAGTCTGGTTTTCATCAAGAACTGCAAAATGAACAGCCCTTGGGGTTTTCTATAAACAGCAAATCCACTAACAAGAAAAATCTTTGGGCTTGGCCTCAGGGTGAGCCAGGAACAGAAGCACCTGTGGCTTCCTGCCAGCCTGTGACTTCTCTTCCACTTACTGTTCCTTCCTTGGGTTCAAGTTCTTAATGTGTGTGCCCCATAGACAAAGGGAAGAAGGGCTGTTTTCATCCGGAAGGAGTGAAGTACATTTGGTTCCTTCAAACAGATAACATGAGCAACTGCTTATCATTTTTCTAGATTCAAATTCCATTGGGCTATAAATCTAAGTGTATGCTGAACAGAACTCAGCTCCCCACACACACACACAAAAAGAAAAAGGAGTTTCTTGATAAATCTCTGGTACAATGTGAATAATAAATCATGGTCTATGAGAAGTATCTGTCTTTTTTTTTTTTTTTGATAGGAGAGGTATCTGTCTTTGAAGAGAAGAAAGATAAAGATAGGCACTGTGACGTGAGTCAACTCCATGTAACAGTTGGAAATTAAGTGCATCAGAGAAGAGAGCTTTCGTCAGTATCTTCTGAAAGTTAATATTGTTAGAAATGAGTTTGGACCCTGCAAAGTGAAAGGGCCTGATCTAGACACCTGCCAGCAGCTGTCCTTATTCCTCTGAGTACCACTAGGCAAGTTCCTCTACTTTTGTAATGGTCACTTGTAAAAGAAGGAGGACTAAGGAGGAGGAGGGAGATAGGAAAGAGAAGAGAACAGAAGAAGGGAGGAAAAACAAAAGAAGAGAGGAGGAAAACAGGGAAGAAGGAAGGAGGATAGAAAGGGAGAAATGGAAAGAAGGGAGGAGGGAGAGAGAAGGAGAAAGAAAGAGAGAGAGAGAGAGAGAGAGAGAGAGAGAGAGAGAGAGAGAGAGAGATCTGCTGGACTGTTGTAACAATGCAGTATCCCTTAGAGTCCTCGCCACCCCAGCTGTACTATTTCCCATCAGAGGTGGAAATCAAGAGCACAGCAGGGTGAGCTCCTTCTGAAGATGAAGAGATGGATTCTTCTAGGCCTTTCTTCTCACCTTAGGAATAGGTGCCTTCCTCTTGTATCTCATGTTATTGCCTTCCTCCTATGGACATTGGTCTTTCTGTTCAATTCCTGCTTTGTTCTGTGAAGAACGTAGTCCTACTGGATTAGAGATCACCCTAATGACCTCATCTGAGCCCATTAATTCTATATTTACTCTGTTCCCAAATACAATCACATTCTGAGATCTTGACAGTTTGAACTTCAGCATAAGACTTTTAGTGGAGCAGAATTCGATCCCTTGGATTGGCTTTCTCAGTTGTTCATATGCTCAGAAGGGGAGCATTGCTTGCTGGACACAGGCAGGCCCTGGTTGGGAAGAGTTGTTTTGGCTGCAGTTCAAGGGGATGCAATCTATGGGGCAGAGAGAGCATCTTGACAGGAGCTCTGGGCAGCTGATCACATTGTATCTGCAGTGAGGAAGCAGAAAGACAAATCCTGGTGTTCAGCTCCCGTTCACCTTTTCATATGTGTCCAGGACCCCAGCCTGCAGAAAGTGCCATCCCATTAAGGTAAGTCTTCTCTCCCTAATTGGACTCAATGTAGACATTCCCTCAGACTTGTCCAGAGATTTACTCGCCATGGTGACTGTAAAGCATATCAAGATAACAATCGAGGTTGGCCATCACAGGATTAAAATCGACTTAGCACTGACCTTCCGTCTGTCTCACTCCAACCCAACATTGATTGTTCCCAGAAGCAGTGAAGCATATATTTGACTACTTGACCCCTATTGGTGATGCCTTGCTGGAAGAGTATGTCACTAGGGGTGGGCTTTAAGATGCCATAGCCTGGTTCCACTTCCAGTTCCCCTTCTGCTTGCACCTGCCATTGAAACGCTGAGATCTCAGTTTCTCGCTCCTGCCATGCCCCTGTGCTGCGCCTCTCTGCCAGAATGGACTCCTAGCCCTCTGGAAACATAAGTCCAAATATCTTTCTGTAAGTCACCTTTTATCATGGTGTTTTATCATCGCAACAGAAAATTAAGTAATCCAGGCCTAGTCATGAGGCCCTCACCAAGGAAAACGAGGCCTCCTTGTCTGTACTAAGCCAAAGATTCAAATTCGTCAACATATATCTTTGATTCAGCGTCCACAGCAAAGAGCCAAGCAAGGAAGCCATGCATTTGGATGCTCACTTTTTCTGACATGGGAAATAACTTTTACTCTATCAAGTAGAAAAGTTCCCTTGATCCGGAAACAATTGGCTATCTGTCAAGAAACAGATTCAGAGATATTATAATGCAGCCTCATGTCTTAGACTCGTTCACTGTACTCTCTGATCGATGTCTACAAGCACGGGGCTTGGCTCCCCTCAGTACCCTCCCGAAGGATGGGCACTGCTCCATCACTACGAGTCAGTTTAAGTTGTAAATAAACATACATGACTCACCTCTCTTCTTTTCTTTCTTTTTCTCTAGTCACTAGCATAGGGTCTGAGTCAACAGCCTCTATTATACTCTCCTTATACCAAATTGAGTTAAATGAAAATGGATCTAAAGATACTCAGACGTAATGAAAATTATAACAATCTCTGCCATCCTAGAAATTATGTCATAAACCTAGTATC
This sequence comes from Rhizomys pruinosus, assembly GCA_009823505.1. Classification (NCBI taxonomy): domain Eukaryota; kingdom Metazoa; phylum Chordata; class Mammalia; order Rodentia; family Spalacidae; genus Rhizomys; species Rhizomys pruinosus. The sequence continues at coordinate 3,956,452 of VZQC01013591.1, forward strand.
TTCCAAAAACAACTGTATTAGTAAATACTAAATTTTCCTCAAATATAATAAAATGAAGACAAACCACCAAAATAGATTTCCCACATGTGTTATTCATATAGAAGATAATATTTTTTTTTTTTTTTTGAGACAGGGTCTCCCTGTAGCCCAGCTGTCCTGGAACTTGCTATGTAGACCAGGCTGACCTTGAACTCATAGACATCCACTTGCCTCTGCCTCCTCCCAAGTGCTGGGATTAAAGGCATGTGCCACCACAATTGTCTTTGCAACTCCTTTTTGATCTAAATTCTATGCCTTCACCAGAAAAACATGAATTTCTAAGTAGTGATATGTGAAAACAGTAGGAGTTTCTATTCTATTTCTCTTTATAAGCTCATTAGACAAATGTTAAATCCCATGTCGCTGGGCTCAGAATCTTCCACATATTGCTGTGTGAGCACTCTGACAATTCAATGGTTGTAACGGCATCTGTGTCACTCTTCTTCCTTTGTTTTTGGAGAGACTTATTTGTATGAGTACATATGCTATGTTGATGTTAGTCAATGTATAGAGAGAGGACTCATTGAGAATAAACACACTGCACATGTAGACCTTACCCACATACATCAATAAAGTACTTGTGCTATCACTTGAGCCTTGAAAACAGTGTCTCCAGATAGTTTTACCATATTTATGACATACATGTGGTTTTCAAATTCTCTGCTCGTCACTAGGAACTGTTACAATGTTCAAAGGATTATAATTTAGAGTGATAGTAAAAGTACAAATGTGGTCTTTGATCCTTAAAGAGCAAATAATTTTAATATGGTAAGATCTTGTAAAATATGGACTTTTAAATTCACAATAATTACAATGAAAACTTGGATATAACAACTTGATAATTATTGAGAAGATGTAGCAAAATCATACACTGGGTATGGATGTGTTCTTCTTTTAGAAAATTTACCATTTGGATGTTCTTAAAGTATATAGTCAGTGCCAGTCTCTATGGAAATGTATAAAATTCAATATTAGTGTTCAAATGATCACATTATTATTTTTCTGTCACAAAAACTCTCTAGGAATTACAGTATTGTTTTTAATATGCATGGTGAGTGGCCACAATTCCTTCAGATGCTCATAATTCCTCTTCCTGATGCTCTTAGCATAATCTTGGCACTCAAAAAGTCTTCCAGGTGCACCTGCAGCATGCAGATGGCACTCAGCTCCTCTGCGCAGAATAGTGCCGGCTCTCCGCACGCTGCCTCCCTGTCCCAGGAGCAGAGCCCAGGTGTTCCACGGGTTCTGTTTGCATTCCACACACACCTCATGCTCCTTTGCTTCGAAACTTGTGTGAAAGTTATTTCTTCCTCTTTTTTGTATCGATAACATTTGGGTTTTTTTTCCAGATTAATTATGAGAACTCAGAGAACAATTACCAAACCCCCAAAACTTAGAAGGGGTGATATTACTCCTAGATGGAGATGTCTCTGCTGCTCTACTCTATAGGGGAAAGGATTACAGAAAAGTTTTAAAAATAAAAAGTCTAAAGATAAGGAATCTCTTTATATTTTCTGCTGTTCTTCTCAGAGAGCTTTTTCTAAGGCAAGTTCCTCCCTAGTGGTAACAACACTGCTAATGACACTGAAAGTGGTTATGTGCTCATTCTACAAAGCAGAGATTCAGATTGGAATCAAATGAGGAAAATAACCTCACCTTAACCATAATAGAAAAATAAATGAAACAGAATGTAAATATTTATGTACTAATATTACGCTAGATAGCTAGATAGTTTTGACGGTCAACTCGACACAGCCTAGAGTGACCGAGAAGGTGCTGTCCATTGGAGGGATGTCCCAGCTCAGACTGACCTGTAGGAACTGTCTTGGCCTTAATTGAAGCAGGATGCTGCAGGGCACTGTGAGTAGCACTGTCCCCTCTGCCTGGGCTGTAAAAAAACATGCCATCAACAGCGTTTCTCCATGGCTTCTGCTGTAAACTTCTCGCAACAATGGTGTGTTAGTTACTTTTCTCTAGTTCTGATAAAGTACCAGGACTGAGAACAGTTTCCAAAGAACAAAGAATTCATTTTGGCTCACGGTTCCCAAGGGCTGGAGTCGGTAATGTCGGGGAGGTAGGGCAGCGGATGGCCAGACCAGAAGGCTGAGAAATCACATTTTAACTGCACACAGGAAGCAGAAAGCAGAAAGGGCAAACAGAAGTTTGCTCCCACTGGGTGCTTCCTCCAGCTAATCTGCAAGTCCTAAAAGCATCCATAACCAAGCAGTGCTGCTCAAGTGTTCAGATACAAGAGCCCATGGAAGACACTTCTCAGAGGCTACACAGATGGGCTGCGACCTGTAAGTGGAGGAAATAAACCCTTTTCTCCCTTACATTGGTCAGAGTATTTTATCACAACAGATTGGAATCCAGAGCAGCTGCCAGTCTGTAAAAATACCACATCTGGTTCTCAGAGGTGGCTCAGTGGTTAGGAGCACTAGCTGTTCTGTTCTTCTAGAACATTCAGGCTTGAATCCAGCACCCACATGACCACTAACAACCATCTGTCCATAATTCCTGTTTCAGGAATGATCTGATGGTCTTTTCTGTCCTCCTCATGCATTGCAATAACACAGGTGTACGTACGCACAGGCAGAGTGTAACACTCATAAAGATAAAAATAAATTTAATTTTAAAATTCCACACCCAGATTTCCATGTTCTTATGCCCTGCTAGTCACAGTTTTTGTTTTTTTAATAGTTAATTATCTTTTTTAATGTAAGATAATAATAATATAACAACCAGAGTAAGAATGAAAATTAATAAAATAGACTGATACACAGAAAAGTTTATAAAAAGCTTGCTTATAAGAGTCTCAGCATTGGGGCTGGAGAGATGGCCTAGCGGTTAAGACTGCCGACCGCTCTTACAGAGGACCCGGGTTCGATCCCCAGCACCCACATGGCGGCCGAGAACCATCTGAAACTCCAATTCCGGGAGAATTCCAGTTCCAGGGGAATCCGACACCCTCTTCTGACCTCCGAAGCATTGCACGACACGGGTGCACAAACTTGCATGCAGACAGTACATTCATACACATACAGAAAGAAATAAAATTAATTTAAAAAAAAAGAGTCTCAGCATTAAAGCTAAGCAAACTTTTCCATCTATTCTCTTCAGAAAAAAAAAAAAAAAAAAGAAAACAGATTAGTTCCAGAGAAAACCTGAGGATATAGTAGCATAAGTTATGAATGTCTTCTGAAGTACAGAAATGTTCAAGCCTTCAAAATTCCCCCCCACACTAGCATTCCAGATATTTTATATCATCTTATAATGTTTTTAAAATGCCAGTCAAAATGTATATTGTTATCTATAGGAAACATTAAAGCAAAAATTGTATAAAAAGCTATATGTTTCTTTGTTCAGGGCCCTGATTTAGAAAAACATCTCTCTCAGGGACATTATACCAGTACAATAAACTGCTTCTGGTTTTAAGATTTGAGGTCTCTAATCTAGACCTACAATAGGAATGTTCAAAGTATGGTTCTATGACAGAATTTGTTGCAATATCCCATCATTCAGTTCATTGGTATCAAAACGGCTACCTTACCACTTCTCTACAACCATACTTCCCCAAAAGCATGGTTGTTGTTTGACAGAATTTTTTTTTAGTTTATTTATTATATTTTAAGGGATTCACAATATAAGAGCACAGTTGTTTTCAGATCATATTGATGCTACTCAGTCTGCCATACAATTAGGTAATTGGTGCTAGCATCCACAGATGAGGGATACCATTCGTCGGTTGTTTTTCTGGGACTGTGTTTCTTCACTCAGCATGATGTCCTCTAGCTCCAGCCATTTACCTGCAGCACTCATGATGTCCTCTTTCTGTACCGCTGCATAGAACTCCATTGTGTAGATGTACCACACTTTCTCACATTTCCTCAGTTAAGGGGCACTTGCGTTGGTTCCAGCTCCTTGCTATTGTGAAGAGAGCTGCAATAAACATGGCTGTGCATGTATCTCTGCAGTAAGATGATTCTTGTGGGTACATGCCCACGAGTGGTATGGCTGGGTCAGGTGGCAAGTTCATTCCAAGTCTTCCAAGGGTTCTCCACACTACTTTCCATAGTGGCTGTACGAGTTTACATTCCCACCAGCAATGGATGAGTGTTCCCCTTTCCCCACATTCTCTCCAGCACTTGGTATCACTTGTTTTCTTGATCCTAGCCAGTCTTATTGGAGTAAGATGATATCTTAGAGTGGTTTTGATTTGCATTTCCTTAATGATTAATGATGTTGAACACTTTCTCAAGATGTTTCTCAGCCATCTCTAATTCCTCACTGGTGAAGTCTCTGTTCAGCTCTTTGCTCCATCTATTGAGTGGGTCATTTGTTTTCTTTCTTCTTTGTTTTTTGAGTAGTTTATGTATTCTGGAAATCAATGCTTTGTCAGATGTTTCTGTGGTGAAGGTTTCCTCCCACTCTGTGGGATTTCTCTTCACTTCCTTGTTTCTTTTGATGTACAGTAAGCAAATTTAGTTTAGAAAGTATAGAATGCAGTTTTATGTTTCTAATGCTTTTCCAAGTGTTAAACTGTTATAATGTACTTGACAGAAGAAAATGTAGATCATGAATTGACATACCATCCAAACATCTGTGTCTATACCAAAGTAACCTACCATAACAATTAGTACTGTTTAAATACCCATATATCTAATTGTGTGGGCTTCATTAGTAGGATCGAAACGCTATATATTATACTGTTTAAATACCTAAATATCTAATTGCATGTGCTTCATTAGTAGGATCGAAAGGTTAAGCCTGGACAAGCTGGCAGCCCATGAAAGAAAACAGCCAGAACTGACTAGAGACCAAGACATCAGCTCCAGAGAAAGTAGAGTGTTTTGCTTCTCATCCACCTGTGCCCCTTTTCTAAGCCTAGGGAACAATCTGCGGAAGAGGGGGCGTGGTAGAATGTAAGGGCTTCGATTGGGGTGAATGGTGAAACTACAACAATATAGACTGGACACTCATTTGATCAACTTGATTGAACATACAAGCCCCCCCTTTCAGGATGGTGGGACCCATGAGCTGTGTGGGTTTGGGCACAACTGCTTGCAAATTGGTTTTACATGAAGGATGCTTGTACTCACAAATTATCACCTATTGTTAAAAAAAAATGAAAACAAAACAAAACAAAAAAGCAGAGAAAGATGCAGAAAATTTACGGCAGAATGCACTATCTGCGATGGGTAGGGGTGGGGTGGGGGGGAAGGGAAGGGGATATATGCCTGAACTGAATTGGAAAATGATGTATGAAATACACAAAGCATCAATAAAAATAAATTAAAAAAATACAAAAGAAATAGTATTCCTAACTTGCATGAAGATATTTTTGGTGCAATTTAACTATATTAACATCAAGCTGGAAAAATTAAAGTGTGCCCAATGAGACTAGTCAAATCCAGTTCAGGTCACCAAGTTAATAGAAAATAATACTATGAAACTGAAGGATTGTGGAAGTTTGGGGAGCTTTGGAGTAGAGAATTGCTTGGAGCTCAATGAGCTGTTCTGCAGGAATCTTGGAAGATAATGCTGAAAAAAGCGATCATGTAGCTCGAGACAAGCTTTTTGTGGTAGAGCCAAGGAAGTGGAGCTGCCCAAGCCCTTTCAAGTCAATCCTAAATATCTGACACTTACCTATATTGCTGGGGCTTTGGTTTACTTAAGTGTGTCCAGTTCTTCCCTGTTGAAATAAGGTGGTATGTAACTTCTTTTGGATTTTACAAGAGCCCACAGTTGAGAGCCTTTGGAAATTTTTTTTAAAGGGACATTGAACTTATAAAAACTTTAAAAATGTTTTGTTTTATTATGTGCATGTGAGTATATTTATTGCCTTTCTGTATGTAAGTGTACTCATGCCATGCAATGCCCATAGAGGTCAGAAGAAGGCATCAAATCCCCTAGAACTAGAGTTCTGGACATGTGGGTGCTAGGAATTGAACCTGGGTTCTCTACAAAAGCAGCCAGTGTTCTTAATTTCTGAGCTATCTGTCCAGCCCCGAGACATTGAGCTTTTAGTGCTTAGATTTTGGAGACATTATTAATTGTAGTGTTTGTGGTGTAACACTAATATTAACATGAGATCTTGGGGATAAAAAGGGGGAAAGTCATGGTTTAATAGTGATGTGGTAATGTGTCAAGTTGATGAGGGGTCAATTGTGCTGGATAGCTTTAGTTATCAACTTGATGCACCTGTGTAAAGAACTTCTCACTGAGGACTTTTCTCCATTGGATTGTACTGCGGCCACATCTGTGGGGCATTTTCTTGTTTGTTGACTGGGGGTGCTGTGGATGGTGCCACCCAGCAGGTGGTCCTGTATTGTATAAGAAAGCAGGCTGAGCCTGGGCCAGAGGAGCAACCCAGTAGGGAGCATTCCTCCATGGTCTGCACTTCAGTTTTTGCCCTGAACTCCTGCCCTGGTTCCCTCCAGGATGAGCCATAAGTAAGATGAAATAAACCCTTTCCTCCTCAAGTTGGTTTTGGCCAGTATATAGAGTGCAGCAATAGAAAGCCTAACTCAGACACACATATTAAGTATAAATAACAAAATAAAAGATGTTATAGTAGATCATGGTACTACTGGAATATGATTTTGGATATTTTTTTCTCATACTATTTTTTATTTTTCACTTTGAGGGAAATTTGGAGCTTCTGAGGGTGGGGTAACATTTTTACTTTCATTTACATTTTTTGGGGGGGGTCTTTTTGAGACAGGGTCTCCCTATAGCCCCAGCTGTCCCAGAATTCACTTTGTAGACCAGGCTGGCCTTGAACTCACACAGATCAGCCTGCCTCTGCCTTCTGAGTGCTGAGATTAAAGGTGTGCGCCACCATGTCCAGCCTCATTTACATTTTATGCTGCATTTATTACCAAGCAGTTTGGTTTTATTTCTTAGGTTTCTTTAGGGATCCGTTTCTTCTGTGCAACTCTGCTTCTGACTTAGGAGCAGTTTTGCTTTTTCAATAAGGATTATCTGGGGTATGGGATCTTGTGTATTGGTGAACCTGACTTTGAGCTACATAGGTAGCAGGCAGGTCTTAGGTGCTTTATTCTTCTGGATGTAGTCAATGACCAGAGAAGTTATATCCTGACCCTTAAGGTCAGCATTCGTCTCTCCATTTGAAGCACATGAGGCAAAACTTCAGTGCTTGGGGACCACCATCTGTGACCAGCTTCGCTTTTTGACCCAGGGACACATACCAACTCCACTAGTGTAGCCCTGGAACTGCTCACATTGTTTTAATGCAATACCTTTCAGATACATGTAACCTTTTTTGAGACGTTCTTAAAATGAACATTTGAACCCTTGTTTTGAAGGATTTTGTGAAGTCCTGGATCAAGAGAATAGCAAACTATTTTCATGAGTCTCCTCACGTCACATACAAGAAAAGAAAAAGATTTTAATGCAGGTTTAAGCCTGGGCATGGGGGAGAGCTTAAAACAATAGTATTTTACACCCTAGACTAGGTGTGGGCTTCTCAAGAAAGTGAGAGTGGTTTTACAGCTCTTAACAATAGCTTTATATAAAATACTGGTGATTTTTTGGTTACATTCTTTGCAAGGTTTAAAACACTTTTTTCATATATATCTATCTATATCTATATTTATCTATCTATCTATATATATAAATATATATATATGTATATAT
>VZQC01013591.1:3965022-3991573 GCA_009823505.1 Rhizomys pruinosus
CCACATACCAGCAAAAATCTCATTCCCTTAGATAAGTACAGCAAAATATTTTCACATAATGTTTTGGGAGGGGACATGGTGTCTAGATTTGATTGTACATAATCTTGTATAGTAAATGATATATATATATATATATCATATTGTACAAAGGATATGTACAATCAAATCTAGAAAAAAACCCATGTCCCCTCACCAAAAACATTATGTGAAAATATTTTGCTGTACTTATCTAAGGGAATGAGATTTTTGCTGGTATGTGGTTTTTTTGTCTTTTCGAGACAGGGTCTCCCTGTAGCCCCAGCTGTCCTGGAACTCACTCTGTAGACCAGGCTGGCCTTGAACTCACAAAGATCTGCCTGCCTCTGCCTCCCAAGTGCTAGGATTAAAGGCGTGCGCCACCATGCTAGCTAAATTTTTATTCTTTGTGGGACAAAAACCCAGAGGCCAAGGGCCCAGGTCTATTTTGTTAGCTATTGATTTTCCAAGGACTTAGTCCCCTGTGCTAGACATCCCCTGTCATTCTAAAGGACATCCCCCTTTTACCATATCAATGTCCTGGCCAAGGGATGGAAAGATGGTTCATCAGTTAAGAGCACTGGCTGATCTTGCAGAAGACCAGGGTATATTTACCAGCTCCCACATGGCAGTTAACAACTGTCTGAAACGCCAGTTCCAGGGAATCTGACACCCTCTTCTGACCTCCATGGGCATTGCACAACATGGGTACACTTACATACATGTAGTACACATAAAATATTTTAAAATACTCTGGGGGAGAGAGAGAGGGGGGAAGAGAAGAGAGAGAGAGAGAAAGACAGACAGAGATACACAGAGACACACACACTGAGAGAAACAAAAGGGAAAAAAATACTCTGGGAATATTTAAAAGTTTAATTGAAAGAGAAAATCCTAGCCCAAAAAATGTTAAAACGGTATTTGATGTAGGTTTAATTTGTATATGCAAGCCTTTAGAAGACTGAAGAACACATCACCCAAGGTGTCAGGTATCTAAAACACATTCTACTTTAATAATGACATTGGTTACCCCTTGTGATGCTGCTGTCAAAATATGAAGGCCATCTGGCTTTGTAAAACAGCTATTCTCATAATTCTTTTTAGTTTAAGGATGATACCTCATGGACTACAAAGAACCCTTGAAATCAGCCTAGTACAACTGTACGCAGCTATCATCCCAGAACTTGCCAGGCAGAGACAGAAGGATCAGGAGGTCAGGGTCATCTGCAGCAACACAGGAAGTTCAAGACTAGGGTGAGTTATGAGACTCTGTAGAGGGAAGAGAGAGGGAAGGGAAGGGAGGATAAGAGAGGAAGGGAAGGAGAGGGAAGGGAAACAAATTTAAACACATTGATGGTTTTATGCTGAGAATGTGGCAAGACCCAAAAGAACAATTCCAGGAAAGACTCCAGTATCAAACAGATCAAAAGAAAAAATGGTGTAAGGTTGTGATCATAGTGTATATTCTATAGCAACAATGCCTAAAAGAAAAACTCGCAGTTCAAAATAAAAAAGATTACATCAGGCCTGGAGAGATGGCTCAGTGGTTAAGAGCACTGGTTGCTCTTGGAGAAGACAGTGTTGGGGGGGGGAGGGGTGTTCCATTCCCAGCACCCACATGATGGCTAACAACCTAATGTAACTTTATTTCCAAAGGGATCTGACACCCTCTTCTGACCTCCAAGGGTACTTCATGACATAGGTGCATTTACACACATGCACACAATACACTCATACACATGTAAAAATAAGAAAACATTTTTATAAAAGATTGCATCCACTGATAGAGCTATAAATGAAAATTCACGTGTCAAAAGTTAAGGTGACTTTCTCTTGTTTGAAGAGAAATTGAAGTCTGTAACAGTTTTCAGGTACAAGTAACTTTATGCTCAGGATGTGCTCCAGGTCGTAGACTCAGCAGGGGCAGGCTTTATTCTAGAAAAAAAAAAGTTTTTAGATCTATTTTGGTCGGGATGGGTAGGTCTCTAGCCACTATGAAGACAGTTCCATGCCTGACAGGAATGCATCTCGGTGAAATCTGATAGCCAGTCTTCTGTAAATGAATCTCTCCTCCATACTGGGTTAGGCAAGGCTTGGTTCTACTTCCTGGGTTACTACAGTGACAGAAATGACATGGCATGGCAACTTCTTGGATTGTGGTCTTTAGTCTTTGTTTCCAATGGTGAAAGTAACCAGGGCAGTGAATCCCTCTCTTCCTAGGTGACAAGACTCAGAGTCCTTTAATAATTTCCCATTTATTTGCTTGGAGCACATAATCTCCTGTTCTCTTGTATCTAGGTGGTCTATATATTTTTAGCCAGTGTAAACCCTTCTTGGCTGGCCCGTTCCTTCTCTGCCTTTTTATAAGACAAGCCTATAAGGCACCATAGTTATTGCCTTACACCATAGTTATGCCTCTACCAGCATTGTTGTAGAGTTGTGAGAGTTTATATACATCCTGATCACTCACATGCTACAGTTTAGCTGGAGAAGTAACCTATGGGCCAAGAAATGTTCTTTAGTTTGTAGTTAAGGACTTTCAATATCCTACCTTCCCATTCTACCACATGTAATAGAGCAAAAGGGTTTCCTGAATCAGAATTCCCAAGCCTAGAATGACAAATCCTATAGCTTTGGGAAAGCTGTCAGCTTTTTCTTTTTTTTAAAATTTTTATTTAATGTGCTTGAGTGTATTGGCTGCAGGTATGTAAGTGTACCCATGTCATGTGAGGCCCATGGAGGGTCAGAAGAGGGTGTCAGATTCCCTGGACCTCAACCTACAGATGGTTGTTAGCCACCATATGGGTGCGGGTAAGTGAACCTTGATCCTCTGCAAGAGCAGTCAGTGGCCTTAACTACAGAGCAGTCTCTCCAAGCCCGTGGAAAAGCTGTTAAATATTCAGTAACTGTGGATTTGGGAATTTCCCATCAACACAGATTACTATACAAATTCATTTAGAAAGGGCTTCTGAGTTATCAATTAAGGCAAAACCAAGCTCTGATATCAAAAAGAAAATTAACATTTTGACCTGCTACAGTTATCCAAGGTACCTCACTGGTTAGCTGCAGTTGCTTGAAGGTGGTTTTGTTAGGGAATGTGGGACAGCTTCTGTATTGGCAACCAGCCTAGGATCTTACTGCCTGGCTGATGGCCATTTCCCTCTGCAGAGAAGGCAAAGTTCTGGCTTCCTAGAACCCCCAATGAGGTCCCCCCTCATTCTTTGTTTTCTCAACTGTGGAATCAGAGTCCCCTTTAGAATCAGTGTTTCTTCAAATCGGGCTCTCTCTGAAGAGGCAGGTTTTTATTTCCCTGGAGAAACATATTCTCTAAGTCTGAGACTATCATTTGGGCTTACTCTTGTGCCCTTAATCACTGCCTTGAGCCCTTTGAGCTGTCTCTATTTTATCCCCATTTAAAAAAGCCAAATTTAAAGGCTGATTTAGGGTTCCTGGGAGGCAGGCTCCCACTGTCTGTTCTTGCAGTTTTTCCTTAATGACTAGAGAGATTGACCAATAAAATAAGTACCTAGCAAAATATGACCTTAGGAATTAAAAAAACTTAATTATAGCCAACTTAACATTCATAACATTTTTAAAATAGTTTCATTTCCTACAAACCTTTATGGCATGCTTTAACCCTCTAGTTATCTGCTTGCTTATTTCCATTTTGGAATAAATCATTATTTTAGAACAAAACTATTTTACAATGTAAAATGCTTACTCATGCAAAAATATTTTTCTCCCTTCAGCATTTCACCAAAAAATGTATTTCCATATAACATTTTATCTCATTCTCATACTTGGTGGGCTTTCTGCCTTATTTTTTTATTTTCTACATTCAAGATTTTAAATTGTTTTTCTTCACAAAATAAAGTCTTGCAAGGTATGGGGGTGCAACACTGTAACCCCCAACACAGAGGAAGTGGATGCAAGAGGATTGGAAGTGCAAGGTCATCCTTGGTTATATAGTAGTTTGGGGCTAGCCTTGGCTAAATAATACCCTGACTCAAAAATCTAAATAATAAAAAATCCCATTTTAATGGAAAGGTAAGCTCTTTTTGAAACAGAAAATACTGATGCTGTGTCTTTGACTTACAACATTTCAAAATAAAAGCACAGACAAATCACATTAACAATCCTGAAGACTTATTTTCTCTTAATAAATTTAAAGTCGACCTGTAGAACTGAAGAGATGGCTCAGCAGTTAAGAATGTGCAGAGGACCAGAGTTTAGTTCCAAGCCCTTACACTCAAGACAGGCTAAAACCCCAAAGATTTTGTAGTTTTCATTTAGATTTGTCCATTGCCTTTTTTAAAAAGTTAGACCATTGATGTGATTACTTCCTCCATAGCACTGACGTGTCTTTGTCCCAATTCCTCGCTTCTCAAGGTGTGACTCTTAATAGAAACAAGGTAGAAAATTTATTCCTCAGAGTTTTGCCTAAACAACACTGAGAAGGCTCCAGTAAAACCAAAAATGTCAAAAGGTGAGGTTCTTTATGCACATTTAAGGTAATCTTCTCCTACTTAAGGGCTAATCTGCAGGGAGGAAGATGCCCTGACATCACCAAATTTCTCTTACAATGCCATTTTTAGCCTAAATTTCTATTAATAATTTATAATGGTGCTGAATTTAATCCCCTGTATTTATCTAAAGGAGTGGGGGGGTAGTGTGGGGAGGAATGATCAACTTAACAGAGCTGGCCTGTCCTCTATCTAAACCTAGGATTCTCACACTGTGTTCTCTCCCTAGACAAGACAGCCCTGGCCTGGCCTGTATGCCTCCAGGCATCCCTAGTTACATAACCAGGATCCCATTCTGGACTTCTCTTTTTTTTTTTTTTTTTTTTTGAGTGGCAGCAAAACATGCTACCCAAAAGAGTTTATTTAAAAATAGGAGATATTGGGCTGGAGAGATGGCCTAGTGGTTAAGAGCGCCGACCGCTCTTACAGAGGACCTGGGTTCGATCCCCAGCACCCACATGGTGGCCGAGAACCGTCTGAAACTCCAATTCCAGGAGAACTCCAGTTCCAGGGGAATCCGAGACCGTCTTCTGACCTCCGCGGCATTGCACGACATGGGTGCACAAACTTGCATGCAGACAGTACATTCATACACATACAGAAATAAATAAAATTAATAAAAAAAAATTAAAAAAAAATAGGAGATATCACCCCAAGCATACATTTAAATATTAATAGGTAGAGGTAAAAATTTCAAATAGTGTAACAAGACTAACAGTTTTATATTCACAGATGGTCAGATGCTGACAAACAAGAAGATCTATGTACACTGAGATGGCTGTTAGGAAAATGCATACAAAGGCCTGAGGAATGGTCTATTTACAGGCTTCAGTGGAGCCATAATCCCCAATTTTCTACTGCCTCCGGATGCTGCTTGAGAACCATGTGAGGCTGAGCTGGGTCCAACTATGCCAGAGGATTTGCTTTTAGAAGACATTTTTCGATCCTACTAATGAAGCACAAGCAATTAGATATATAAGTATTTAAACAGCACTAATAGTTATAGTAGGTTACTTTGGTATAGACACATATGTTGGGATGGTATGTTAATCCACGAATTACATTTTTTTTCTTGTTAAATATGACAGGGTCTTACTGTGGCTTATAACATCTCCTAACCTGTAGAGGATGTAAGCTTGTGGCATCAGCCGTGGGTTATTCCTCCAAGGAGAGAGCCAATAGCCAATTAGATTTGGGATATACAGGCATATGGCTGCCTCTGCTGCACAGTATTTCCAGGCAGGTGAGGTGTAGCTGGTGCTGACAGTGGAGTCTTGCTTGACTCAAGGAGACCCATATTTGCTTTATTGGTATAGTGGCCTTTGGTAACACTCTCTGGTATTCCAGAGACCACCAGTACACTTGCATGTGTGGTCTCAATACATCTTTCCCATGTTAACGTCAGGTCTTTGGCAGCAGGGCCTTATTGCCTCTCTTCTTGCAGGTATCCCAGTCCTGGACAAACTGTCAGCCCATGAAAGGAAACAGCCAGAATTGACCAGAGTCCAAGACAACAACTCCAGACAAAGTAGACTGTTTTGCTTCTCATCCACCTGTGCCCCTTTTCTAAGCCTAGGGAACAATCTTCGGAAGAGGGGGTGAGGTAGAATGTAAGGGCCGTGATTGGGGTGAATGGTGAAACTACAGCAATATAGTCTGGACACTCATTTGATCAACTTGATTGAACATACAAGCCCCACCCCCCTGCTGGATGGTGGGGCCGAGGGGGTTTGGGCACAACAGCTTACAAATTGGTTTTACATAAAGGATGCTTGTACTCATAAATTATCATTTATTGCTAAAAAATGAAAAAAAACTGAGAGAAAGATGCAGGACAGTTATGGTAGAATGCATGATCTGGGATGGGGTGGGGTGGGATGGGGGGGAAGGGAAAGGGAAATATGCCTGAACTGAATTGGAAAATGATGTATGAAATACACAAAGCATCAATAAAAAAAAAAAAAGAAGACATTTTTCTGCATGTGGTAGATCCCCCCTTTGCCTTGAAGGCACTGTAGCTAGTTCTTCTCCTCTTAGGCCTCTGGGAAACAGACATTTTCTTCCTCTTTCTTTCATTTCTGGTTTGATTTGCAAAGTAGTGAGAGGACACGGGGGCTCCTTCATCAAGCTCCTCCGTGTGCTCCTTCCAGGGCCTCTGCCGCCCACTAGGCTCGTGCCAGGGGAGCTGTCCTCAGCTGGCAACGTCCACTCTGAGAACTTCTGCAATATTGGCATAATTTCTGCACCGTATTTTTCCAGCTTGTCTTCAGCAACACCGTCAATTTGAAGCAAAACCTCAGGATCAGAAGATAAAGATTCTGCAAGCTTCTTGAGTGTGGCCGTATTAAAGCTATTGAAGTAATGAACAGCAAAGCCTTTCCCCAGGGTCTGCAGACCTCTGTGAGCTCTCCCAGGCAGTTCTTAACCACCTCTTCCCTCTGAGAGGCTTTGGCCACCACAGCTTTCTGTTTTTTCACACTGCTGGAATTTTCTGTTTCCATGAAGTCCACCTTTAAATGCCCACTCAGCACAGTTTGGGCTTTAGTTCCCAGCATCACATATGCAATTTCTTGGTCATTGGCATTGATATATAAGTCTTCATCCAAAATCTTCTCTAATATCAGCTTTTTAAAAAGTCTTTCAGCATTGTGTCGTGAATAAGCAGATCCCTTTCCAAATATACCTGACTGAATCTTTGCACTTTTACTCCCCCCCAAAATGTCAACAAGCATATTCAAAGTAAATCTTCCAGAAGGACCTATATTTCTTGTGCCTGGTGATGAACTGTGTTCTTGAACAAATCTTACAATATTTTTCACATCATCAGTCACATC
The DNA here is from genome assembly GCA_009823505.1 of Rhizomys pruinosus. Taxonomy (NCBI): domain Eukaryota; kingdom Metazoa; phylum Chordata; class Mammalia; order Rodentia; family Spalacidae; genus Rhizomys; species Rhizomys pruinosus. Next base: position 3,972,395 of record VZQC01013591.1, read on the forward strand.
TCTTGTTTTATAATCCTGGGAGTCTGAAACAGGAGGATCACTGCAGGTTTGAGGCCAGCCTAGGCTGCACAGTGAGTTCCAGGACAGTCTGGGCTACTGTGCTAGTTTCATGTCTGTTGGTATCGACTTCTCTTGACTCTCCAGTTCTTATAATCACCATCAAAGAATTCAGTCAAGACATACAGAGTCCAGGTAGAAGGTAGGTAAAGTTTATTATAGAATAATGAGGGGCACTCATAAGGGAGAACACAAAGGCCAAAGGGACTATTGTGACTAATGACTGGTTTTACATTGTTTCTAAAATCTCTAGAACAGTTTCCACTGAAGGTTGTTTTCCTATCCAGGTGACTAAAAAGCCTCTTGGGTAGACAGTGATCTGATGAACTTCCATGCAGTTTAGAATGTTCTGTTTCCACCCAGGCCAGGTACTCAATCCAGATTCCATTTTTTTCAAGCCAATCTGCATCCTGCATTTTCAGTTCTTTGTTTTCTAGGCTGCTGATCATGAGGGACATTTCCATCCCTGATATCAAGCCTGCTAATACCCACTTCACTAACATGAACCAAATTTTGTCTTTTAAAAGTGTTTTATTTACAAACTCTAGAAATGATACCTAAAAGTATAGCCTGGTACTGGCACAAAAAGCAGACCTGTAGACCAATGGAATAAAATTGAAGATCCAAACTTGAGCTCACACAATTTCAGCCACCTCATATTTGACAAAGGGGCCAAGAAGACACAATGGAGAAAAGACAGCATCTTCAGCAAATGGTGTTGGCAAAAACTGGATCACCACTTGTAGAAGAATAAAATTAAACCCCTACCTCTCACCCTGTACAAAAATCAACTCCAAAAGGATCAAAGACCTCAATGTAAAACCCAAAACTCTGAAGGTGATAGAAGAAAACGTTGGCAGCAACCTATAAGATATAAAGGTAGGAAAAGACTTTCTTTTTTTTTTTTTTTGGAATAAGGTCAACAATAATTGACAAGTGGGCCATCATTAAACTCCGGAGCTTCTGTACAGTGAAAGAAACAATCAGTGAAGTAAGGAGAAAACCCAGAGAGTGGGAGGAAACCTTCATTGTTGACGCATCTGACAGACATTAACGTCTAGAATACATAAACTACTCAAAATCAAAGAAGAAAACAAATGACCCACTCAAGAGATGGAGTAAAGAGATAAACAGAGGCTTCACAAGTGAGGAAGTAAAACTGGCTGAGAAACATCTTAAAAAGTGTTCAACATTGTTAATAATTAAGGAAATACAAATTAAAACCATTTTAAGATATCATCTCACTCCAATAACATTGGCTAGGATCAAGAGAACAAATGATACCAAATGCTAGAGAGGTTGTGGGGAACGGAGAACACTCATCCACTGCTGGTGGGAATGTAAACTCACAACCACTATGTAAAGCAGTGTGGAGAACCTTTAGAAGACTGAAAATGAGCCTATCACCTGACCCAGTCATACCACTCCTGGGTATATACCCACAAGACTCATCCTACCACAGAGATACATGCATAGACATGTTTATTGCAGCTCTCTTCACAATAGCGAAGAGTTGGAACCAACCCAAGTGCCCCTCAACCAATGAGTGGATAGAAAAAATGTGGTACATCTGCACAATGGAGTTCTATGCAGCAGTAAAGAAAGATGACATCATGAACTTTGCAGGTAAATGGATAGAACTAGAAGATATTATGCTAAGTGAGGTAACACAGTCTCAGAAAAACAAAGGATGAATGGTATTCCTCATTTGTGGATGCTAGCATCAAATGACATTTTAGTATATGTGTGACATACATAAATGCATATGGTGAAATAATACAGACTGGAAGCCAGGCGTGGTGGCGCACGCCTTTAATCCTAGCACTTGGGAGGCAGAGGCAGGCGGATCTTTGTGAGTTCAAGGCCAGCCTGGTCTACAGAGTGAATTCCAGGACAGCTGGGGCTACAGGAAGACCCTGTCTCGAAAAGACAAAAAAAAAAAAAATACAGATTGGAGGGAACAGTAAGAAAAGAACTGGGACAGGGAACTGACTGAAGCAGTAGAGTTCTTCCCCCCCCCCAAAAAATAATCTTCTGCTTTGAAAAACTTTGAAAAGACTCAAATGGTGAAACAGGACATGTATGGCAGACTGCGTGAACTTGGGAGGGGTGGGGGGCATGGAAGGGGAAATGAGTCTGGATTGAACTGAGAAGTGATGTATGAAATGCACAAAACTTCAATGAAAGATTTTTAAAAATCCTCTGATAGGAAAAAAATGTTTTATTTGTCTGGTGTGGTGTGCCATGCCTTTAATACTAGCAGTTGGGAGGATAGAAGGACCAAGGAACGTGCATTGCACAGGGGCTGTGATCTTAATGCATTTGGGACTGAGTATGTGCTGCTTATCAAGGCTTAGGAATCCAGGTGTCACCCCAGTGCTGACTTATTTCAACAGGGTTTCAAGCAGTTCTTTCAGGGAAGAGATTAGCTTAGGACAGTCCTTGAACCAATCCTTGTAGAGATATCCTCTCTGACATCCATCATGGTCCTATGTGACCCAGGAATGGGCTATGGAAAACTGTAAAGGCGATTCACATATTTAGCTCAGGTGGCCTAGGTATGTCTACATAGGTCTCTGACCAGCAAACAGAACTGAAGAATAAGAAGAGTGTTCCATGAGGAGCCACTGTCTCCTAGATCCGGCTACAACCAGACAGCCCCTCTCCAGGTATAGGCAAGCGGCTAACAGGCCACTCACTGTGATCCTGCAGCCCTAAAAGGTCTGGTTTTTATTTTCTCTCTCCCACCCAACACTTGGAAATCAGACAACTTGACTACGAATACCTGCTATGAAACCTGATTGCCAATAGGAAGGAGTAGGACCTTTCCTTGGGGACTGGTCTATGTAGACCCCTCACCGTGCTCTCTCCCTGTCACCTTAATAAGTATTTCAATTAATCTTTCTCAAAAGGATAATCCAACTCAGTGTCCCTCTTGACCCAGACTTTACAAAGAGCTGAGCAAACAGGCAGCAATGACAGATACTTCTCAAACATCCAAGATATCCCCATACAGGCCACCAGGGAAGAAGGGCGGCAACACCCGACGTTGAGGAATTCAGTTCAGTGACTCTGCTCGGGTGAAGGCAGAATTCTTGATTTACGCTACAGAGAAGAATTTCAGGAAAGGTCAGTGTGAAGGAAAGCTGAAGTCTACTGAGGAGATTCCACTAGAGCTTTACACACAGGAGCCCAGAGAGAAACAGAGAGGCACAGAACATTAGCTACCCTAGAGCTGGCAAAAGGCTCCTCCAGACGATCTCCTTGTTTTATTATAAATTGTTTTAAAATTCATGATACCAATATTCCTCTTATAAATCCACCATGACAGCTGAATTCAGTCAAAACCCTTCCAATCACCGCCTTTGTTCAGCATGCAAAAGTGAGTTATGACCAATTTTTAACCTTAATGGAGAATATAAGTAGCAGTTTTCTTGAAAGAAAACTACGTCTCTCCTAGTACCTATGACTTTAGTCATAATCGAATGTTTAGATGCTGTTCATGGTAGTTAAACTGAAATAAAATAGCTCCAGTAATATGCACAATTTAAAATTCAATTTGGCTTCCCCTCTTAGGAAGTCTGACCCTTCCCATTGACTCTGGTAACTTTTCAACTTCCAATGTATCATTAAAAACTCTTAAGGTGGGGGGGGCACACACAACCACCATGCATGTCAGGCATAACTTTGTCAAAATTAAGCTGAAAGCCCATCTGGCTCCACTGTCCTATTGAATTTGTCACATTTTATAGGTAGTTGAGTTTCTATCTACTAATCAATCTCTCCAAAGGATGACAGGAATTATTTCATCCTAGAAGCAAACTGCTTCAGTTAATGTCTTCCACAGGACATTCTCTTCCCCCAAATCTCACTGCTTACACAGCTTTCTATATTTTTTTTATTTTGAAGACTCAATGTTTAAATTCCTAGCATTACTCAAATGGATCCAGCTTATCTTTTTTCCAGGGGAGATGTATGTCTGTAATCATGTTTGCATGGGCGTGTGCAAGTATGTGGGGGTCTAACGTAGCGTTTCAGCCTTAATCACTCCCTACTTTGTGAAATTTTAAATGACTTATTTAGAATTGTATGTGTACTGTCTGCATGCGTTTAAGTGTAAATATGGTGCCCACAAGATGTCAGAAAAAGGTGTCAAATTCCTCTAGACCTTGAATTTACAGATGGTTGCTATCCACCATGAGGGTGCTGGGAATCGAACCTGGGCCCTCTGCAAGAGCCATGTCTCCAGCCCTACACACTGTTTATTGAGGAAGTGACTCTCGCTGAACTCTGAGCTCACCAGGTCTGACTAGTCCTGTTAGCCGGCTTGTCCAAGGGATCCCTGTCTCCAGTTTCTGGGTGCCAGGTTTAGAGGTGAACTGCCTGGCTCTTTCTGTGGGTTTGGGGATAACTCCAGTTCTCATCTTACACAGCAAGTCCTTAATCACTGAGCCATCTTCCCAGCCAGATCCATCTTTAGGCACATTAAGTTCTATCACATCTCGCCCTGAATGTGAAACAGAGTTCAAATTTATCACCTCAGGTAGACTGCTCCCTACTTCGTCCCTTGTCACACAGCAACCAGAGACATATTTTCTAAGCTAAGCACAGGTGAACTGGGTTCCTGTCACCATAATCTGTTCCGCCCCTTCCCAACATGGCCTCATACACACTCTGACTTCTTTCCTGGCCTTGCTCTGTGGTCTCACTCCCATATATCTGAGGCAGCTTCTCATGCCCCTCTGCCACTGTCCTCAGTACTTTGCTCAATGCCCCTTCCCTTAACAAGAGCATGACCCTCCTTTCCATGGCCCCACCTAGCATCACAGTGGATGCACCTGCTACTGGGACCTCAGACACATTTCCTTCCTGCTGAGCCTCACTGCATTGTCTGCAAACCCTTTGCATCTCCGCTCAAGGAATTCTCTCCTGCCCCCACACCCGGAGCAGGGCAGGTCCACCACTGTGCAGCTACTTTTCCCTCCTGCTTATGTTTGTATACTCATCTGATTAGTGTCTTCGCCCACCCAGCAGCTTCAGGTCTGCAACAAAGCAGAGTTGCATTTTATTTTTTCATTATTGTGTCCTCAGTGCTCGGCAGAGTTCTGCTGCTAAAGTGAGCTCTCAATAGATGAACAAATGAATGCCAAGAAAAAATTTATTTTCTCCTGGTTCCTTTTCCTTTCGAGTTTCTTTTCACCTACAAGTAACAATGATAATGTTATTATTTACCTGCAGCAGTAGGGTGCCACTTTAGGGAGGTGCTTGAATAAAAGCATCTTGAGTCTCGGCATCCATTTCAAGCAGTAGTGGGACCCTAACTGTTCACAGAACTTGTTCCTTCATATTTCTTCCAGAACTATGTTCTTGAACAAAAACCTTCCCTCTTTATTGAAATCCTTATATCCGGCATGCCCTGGGAAAAAGAGGAACATGTCTTACAGAGGATAATGCCTCTTACAGGGTTTTTATGTTTTTTGGTTTGTTTTGATTTGTTTTGTTTTGAGACAAGTGCTCCCTGTAGCTCTATCTGGCCTAGAACCCGCTATGTACACCAGGCTGGCCTCCATCTCACAGAGATCTACCTGCCTCTGCCTCCCAAGTGCTGGGATTAATGGTGTGTACCACCACACACACAGATGTTAAGACTCTAATCCACCTCTTAGCAACTTAAATGGGATACTCCATTGCTTCCAATGATGTGCTTAATATTTTTATAACTAACACACATGATCCATTATCCTGGGTCAAGAGCAAGGAAGGGCCATGCAGGATTAAAGTTGTATGTTCTGTTTACAAGAGGAGCCCAAGGCTTAGGAAGCTTGTTCACATTCGAAGCAAGCTATGATAGCACCTTGGAAATCGTTCCCACATTTACCTAACAAAAATTTTAAGGATAACCTTGGTCATGGCTAAAATGGTAAATATTTACATGGTTTGCTGATATTACAGGGGTTTTTTGACTCTCTTTTAAAAAATTTTTTTAAATGTATTCTTTTTTCTTTTTAAATTTTATTAATTTTTTTCTTTGTTTATTTTTTAAGGGATTCTACAATATATTAGCACAGTTGTTTTCAGATCTCATTGACAGGTGCTCAGTTTGCCATACAATTAGGTAATTGGAGCTAGCATCCGCAGAAGAGGGATACCATTCATCGTTTATTTTTCTGGGACTGTTACTTCACTCAGCATGATATCTTCTAGCTCCAACCATTTATCTGCAAAGTTCATGATGTCATCTTTCTTTACCACTGCATAGAACTCCATTGTGTAGATGTACCACATTTTTTCCATCCACTCATCAATTGAGGGGCACATGAGTTGGTTCCAGCTCCTTGCTATTGTGAACAGAGCTGCAATAAACATGGCTGTGCATGTATCTCTGTGGTAATATGAGTCTTGTGGGTATATACCCAGGAGTGGTATGGCTGGGTCAGGTGACAAGTTCATTCCAATTCTTCCAAGGGTTCTCCACACTGCTTTCCATTGTGGCTGTATGAGTTTACATTCCCACCAGCAATGGATGAGTGTTCTCCTTTCCCCACAACCTCTCCAGCACTTGGTATCATTTGTTTTCTTGATCCTAGCCAGTCTTATTGGAGTAAGATGATATCTTAAAGTGGTTTTGATTTGCATTTCCTTAATGATTAGTGATGTTGACCACTTCTTGAGGTATTTCTCAGACATCTCTAATTCCTCACTTGTGAAGTCTCTGTTCAGCTCTTTGCTCCATCTTTTGAGTGGGTCATTTGTTTTCTTTCTTCTTTGTTTTTTGAGTTGTTTATATAATCTGGAAATCAATGCTTTGTCAGATATATCTGCGGTGAAGGTTTCCTCCCACTCTGTGGGTTTTCTCTTCACTTCCTTGATTGTTTCTTTTGATGTACAGAAGCTTTTGAGTTTAATGAGGTCCCATTTGTCAATTGTCGACCCTAATTCTTGTGCAGCTGCTGTCTGATTTAGGAAGTCTTTTCCTAAGCTTATGTCTTGTAGTCTGCTGCCAACTTTTTCTTCTATCACATCCAGAGTTTGGGGTTTCAAGTTGAGGTCTTCAATCCATCTGGAGCTGAATTTTGTACAGGGTGAGAGGTAGGGGTTTAATTTCATTCTTCTACAAGTGGTGAACCACTTTTGCCAACACCACTTGCTGAAGATGCTGTCTTTCCTCCATTGTGTCTTCTTGGCCCGCTTGTCAAATATGAGGTGGCTGAAATTGTATGTGCTCAAGTTTGGATTTTCAGTTTTGTTCCATTGATCAACAGGTCTGTTTTTGTGCCAGTACCAAACTGTTTTTGTGCCTACAGCCCTATAGTATAGCTTGAAGTCTGGTATAGAGATCCCCCCTGTATTGCTCTTTTCACTGAGGGTTGTTTTGGCTATTCAGGGTCTTTTTGTTTTTCCAAATGAAATTAAGGACTTCTTTTTCCAAGCCTGTGAAGAAACTCTTGGGAATTGTAATTGGGATTGCATGAAATCTATACAAGAGTTTGGGTAGAATGGACTTATATTAATTATTACTACATTAATTTCCCCAATCCATGAGCATGGGAGGTTTTTCCATCTTCTGATGTCTTCTTAAATTTCCTTCTTCAGGGGTTTAAATTTTTTGTTGTAGAGATCTTTGGTATCTTTAGTTGGGTTTGTTTCTGGGTATTTTATTGTTTTTGAGGCTATTGTGAGTGGGAAGGTCTCCTTGAATTCCTTCTTCAGTTGCTTGTTGTTGGTGTGAAGAAAGGCTACTGATTTTTCTAGGTTAATTTTGTATCCTGCCACTTTACTGAAGCTCTTAATCATTTCTAGGAGTTTTCTGGTGCAGTTTTTAGCATCCCTTAAGTAAATAATCATATCATAAGCAAAAAGGGATAGCTTGACTTCCTCTTTTCCAATTAGTACTCCTTTAATTTCCTTTTCTTGCCGTATTGCCCTAGCAAGTGTTTCAAGCACTACATTGAAGAGGAGTGGTCACAGGGGGCACCCCTACCTTTAAAGGGAATGCTTCTGTCATTTCCCCATTTAGGATGATATTGGCTGTGGGTTTCCTGTATATGGCTTTGATTACATTGAGGAATGATTCCTCCAATCCAATTCCCTCTAGGACTTTAAGCATGAAGGGATGCTGGATTTTGTCAAAGGCTTTTTCCGTGTCAATTGAAATGATCATGTAGTTTGTGCAAGGGGTGGTGGTGGTGGTTATGCCTGTTTACTCTGTGCTTTAGGTGGTCCTGGAAAATCCCCCATCTAAGCTCTGTGTACTCGATATTACAGGTTTTAAGCATGTTATGGACGCATACATAGTCTTATAACACTCAAAGGATTATTTTCTATCTGTATGTGGCTAACATATCTCAATTATATGGGGAAAGCCATGCAGAAAAACAGATATGGATCTTTTGTCTCCTACATGGTAAGTATTCTTCAGGGACCAGTTCGTGCCAAACAGCATAACTAGGACACTGGGGAAAAATAAGTCCAGTCACAGCCCTCCAGGGGTCCCCTCACTGCTACAGCTCCACATCAGCCCCAGGATGCTGGAGACATCTCCACACATGTATTTTCTCATACGAAATGTAGGACATGGAATTTTTTCTTCACATGCATTCTATCATATATGCAATTACATTTTATAAAGAGCCTGATAGCTTTTGTTTCTGTCATGGAAAGGGTTTTTTTTAATAGCTACTGTAAGTGCTCATTACACATGTGTTGAATGCATAGGACTATTTGATTGGGGAGGTATGTGTTCGTTCAATGGTTTGTGTAGCAAGTTGACTTTAAGATAGATTTTAATCTCAGTTTCGTTTACCCTCACCAGCATACAATGTGGTCAAAGACAGCTGCTCCCTCTCAGCTATGTATGGCCCCATTTCTAGTTATGAGAAACATGTAGCACAGATCAGAATCCCTTAGCTACAGATCCCAGCTTGCCATCGCTACACAGCCTTCAGCAAGTTCGGGAGATATGGGAATACTAAGAAAGAGACTGACAGCTTCACATTGGAAACAGATAATAGCAGGAATCCAAGCCATTGAAGCAGATAGGAAATGGATGAAGGATCTCAGAAGTCTGAGAATGAACAACTCCACTGAAAGATCTGACTTCAGCTGTGAAATAGGGAGATAATACCATGCTTTATTCAAATATTTCCATTAGCAGTGGAGAAGAGCTTTAATCTGATATTAAAATAAGTCTTAAATGAAAAGGTGTGATGGGATGCAAGTGTGGGTGGTGTGTGTTGTTTTCCACAAGTGTTCAGTACTAGCTTTTCAGGAAGGTGCCAATTTAAGGGATTTTATTTTCAAAGTATATTGAAGTAAGAAGAGGCTGCCTGATTATTTTTTTAAAATATAACATTCCTTGAGCTATTTATCAAGTCTCAGAATTGAAGGAACATGATAGCAGCTGGTGCTGGGTAGGAATTAGTGTACTTAATTAAAAGTTAGATGTAGATACCAGCGGCTTTGGTTTCACAGGATACCTGTTCTACCCGCTGAAGGGAATTTCAATCTCACTTAGTTCAGTCAGCACATCAATACACTGCTGTAAGCAGGTGCTATGCAGGGAGAGAAAGACCCTCTACAGGTGTCTAGGAAAATGAACAAAGATCTGGAATTATTGGTATGAAAATTATTTTGTAATTGTGTTTATTCAAAAATATAAGCTTGTTTTTATATTTAGAGAATTAAGGAAACTATAAGAAATGCAAAATATTTGCCCCTCAAGCTAGCACGATGCAGCAAACCACAGTTAGAAAACAGTTGCAGAGGGCAGGGGCTGCGGAGATGGCTCATTAGATGAAGTGCTTACAAGCATCAGTTACCTAAATTCAGATCCCCAGCATGAGCCACACAGTGGGGTGTGCCTGTAATTCTAGTGCTGGGAACACAGAGGCAGGAGGATCGCTGGGACTTGCTGGCCAGCTAGTTTTGCTTAATTAAGGAGTTCCAGTTTCACTGAGAGACTGCCTCCAAAAATAAGACAGCAATAGAGGAAGCACTTGACGTCAACCTTGGCTTTCATGTGCACACACACGTATATGCACATACATCATACACATATTACTACACATGAACATTATTTACATGTGCATATACCACATACAAAATGCTACTGCACTTCCTGCTTTATGAATGCATATATATGCAGCTTAAATCCTTTTGCAAAATTGTGAATATATAGTAAGTTTAGGGGTAATGATTACGTTTAGAATTTAGAATAATATTTAGAATATCTAGATTCAATATCAAGGTCATGTCTAAAGATAACTTTAAATAACTTCATTATTTTTACCTAACATGTTTCTTTTTTTTAATTTTATTTATTTTTGTATGTGTATGAATGTACTGTCTGCATGCAGGTCTGTGCATCCATGTCGTGCAATGCTGCAGAGGTCAGAAGAGGGTCTTGGATTCCCCTGGAACTGGAGTTCTCCTGGAATTGGAGTTACAGACAGTTCTTAGCCACCATGTGGGCACTGGGGATCGAACCCGGGTCCTCTGCAAGAGCAGTCGGTGCTCTTAACCACTAGGCTATCTCTCCAGCCCACCTAACATGTTTCTAAAAGCTGTTTATAATTATACAGTTATGCTATTTTAATTATCACTCATTATAGATATACTTTTTAGGCTTAAGTGTTTTCTCATATGTTGCTGACTATCTCCTCTAGTAAATGTCTACAAGTAGACTTCTGGTCAAAATGATTAAAGATCATAAAGGCTGTTTGACTTGTAGTAGCAACTATTTTCCAGATCCTAGAAACACTCTCAGTAGTGTGTCAACCTGTTTACTTCACCACATAACTGAGCAACACTTTTTTCCTTTTTGATCAATTCATGAAAAACTATAAAGTCTTATTGCCATAATGTGCATGATGAGTTTTTAGAGCTTTGTACCTTTACACTACTTTGTGAGTTTACACTACTTGTGAGCTATCTTCCCATATATTGCATTAGATAACCTTTCTTTTGCTATGATAAAAGATCATGACCAAGGCAACTTATAGAAGGAAGCGTTTATTTGGCTTGCAGTTCCAGATGGACAACAGCCCATCATGGAAGGCAGCCAGCTGGGTCAGAAAGCTGGTCACTCACATCTTCAAGCAGGCACAAGAAACTGAGTAAGGGGAAGTGGGTGAGCTACATCCTCTCACGTCCTTCCCCAGTGACACGCTTCCTCCTAAGGGTTCCATGATCCGCTCCAAACAGCACCACCAAATGAAGACAGAGTGCTCAAATATTTGGACCCTGTGGGGGACATTTATTCAAACCACAATTTTCAACAACAGATTGACCTCTAAGTACACACAACACCAAATATATTAATGAATAACTTTCGAAATAGTTTATCAATTTTTATTTCTATTTGACTTTTCCCTAGAGTATTTTTGACATTCATTTGTGAGATAGTGTATTAGTCACTTTTCTGTTGCTGTGATAAAGCACCATGACCAAGGAACTTATAAAAGGAAGAGTTTATTTGAGCTTACGATTGGCGGTTCCAGGGAATTAGAGTCCATTGTGGCAGGAGGCATGGCGGCTGGATCTGGAGCAGCAAACCGAGGGTCACATCTGGCAAAGAGCACAGGAAGCAGAGAGAGGGCGACTGTAGACCACGAGGCTTGTTAAAACTCACTAAGCCTGCCCCCAACAACCCACTTCCTCTAGCACAGCCACACCCTCCAAGACCTCCAAAAACAGTGCCACCAACTGGAGACAAATGTCTGAATACCTAGAGCCTATGGGGGACACTCATCCAAATCACCACAGATAGTTACTGAAATCTTAGCATAGGCTCATACTATTCTGAGCCTTAGTAAAATAGAAATGAGTATAATCACCAAGTCACAAGAGAAGATATTCTAAAAAGGAATTCCCACTACCTTTCAGCTGCTAGACTATTGAAACAATAGACTAGAATGAATTAAAATTTCTTCAAATCCCATGATGGAGGAAAGGAAAGGCTCACCTCTGGTGACAGCCAGAGGAAGTGATTTCACAGTTCTGACAACCCATTTGCTGGATAGACGGATACTCAGACAATGTTTGGCACTGATAGCAGAACAGAACTGCTTAGCTATTCTTGTCTCTTCCTTTCTTACAACAAAACCTATCAGTAGTCCAGAAGATGGACTTGCTAGTCACAGGACCCTTTTATGTGTGGCTCCTCCCCAGTGTGGCCAGATTAAAAAGCAAAGCAGATTTACTTAATTACTTTTCTGCTATACTGCAATGAATGGCTAGACCTAGTTTGTTGGGAGACTCAAAGACAGAGTTTTTACCAAAACATAACAACAAAAAATACCTCTGGAAACAATATGTTAAGAAGAAAATTCTAGCCGGGCGTGGTGGTGCTCGCCTTTAATCCTAGCACTCAGGAGGCAGAGGCAGGCGGATCTTTGTGAGTTCAAGGCCAGCCTGGTCTACAGAGAGAGTTCCAGGACAGCTGGGACTACAGGGAGACCCTGTCTCAAAAAGACCAAAGGAAAAAACAAAGAAGAAAATTCTAATATATTTTTTCATTGCAGAATGTTCTTATTTTTAAGTAGTGAACGAGAAACATGCCATCCTCCAAAGAGTGCTGGTAAAGTGCCCATCAGTCTCAGCTGACACAGCAACTGAGCCTCTCCTGACCGTGGTGGGCACTGGCTCTCCCGTTCATTACTATGGAAAGGCCCCAGTAGGACAGGACCTGAACACTATTCACAGGCTCCTAGATTGCTGTACTAGGGGGAGACGGTGTGCCTCGGCTGTCCTGGAGCACCCCTGGCATCAAAGCTGAAATACCGCTGTAGGCCTCGTACCCTGGGCCTGCTCCCACGCTTCCTGGTTCATCAAGGCCACTTCTTACTGGCTTCTGCAGAAAGTTCCAGCACCTGGCTGACACTCCTGAGAAGCTCCAGGTCCTTCCTGGTAGTGGTGTTCATGAACTTGCCCAGCAGTGCCTGTGTGCTGGCATCCGGGGTGTTGACCTCCTGCTGCCCCGGGAGTTGGTAGGTGGTCCTCGGCTGGCTGCACAGTCCTTCAGGGGCAGCTAGTGCTGCGTGGTGTCCAGCACTGTGGCCAGCTTCTTGAACTGCTCTGAAGTGTTCTGCCACCTCCTTGAAGGGGCTCAGCATCTCCATGTGGGCATCGAGGGCGGCACTAAGATCCGGCTGCTTCTGGGCTCGCAGCACCCAGTGCCTCGCGGTGGCCACACTACCTGCAGGTCCTTCTCTGCCTCCTCTTCCAAGTGGGCCAGTCGTGCTCTATCTTCATGGTCAGCAGGCTGAGCACCAGTGTCTGTGACTTCATTTCCAGGGCCTCTTGCAGGTCCAGGCTCTTCTCCAGAAGGGCTATGAAGGACACCCAGGCTTCCTTCCCTCAGGAGGCTTCCATCAGCTTTCAGGATACCTGCTACAGGAGTTTTATTTTCTTCTCATACTGCAGGATTCGGGACTGGACCACTCTTCCATTTTGGAATTTCTTCCCTTTTGTCCTGGAGCCATCAAGGGTGCCAGGAGTGGGCTGGGCTCTGAGGAGTCAGCCAGTTTCCTGCCTTCCACTCAAAGTGCCTGGGTCCTGGCCTGCTCTTCCCTGGTACTTGTCAATCACCATCTAGCAGACTATTTATATATTTATATATTATATAGCTCTGACTTCATATCTTTAATAAAGGAACTGAAAGGATTATGTTATCTAAATTTGGAAGACACAAATAGTTCATGATGAGGGTCATGTTGAGGATCATGTTTCTGACCTACAGCCAAAAGTATGAAACTGTCCCTCATTTAGAAAGAGGGTAGAGACAGGAATAGGTTTAGAGGGAGAAACTGAGGTACACCTTGGACGTGTCGACAGACATCGCATTGGGTTAGATGCCTCTGAACTTAGCCAGTAGCCATTGGTGAGGAAAGTGAATTTGAGAATTCTGAGACCCTCCTATAGGAATGATAGGTAATATTTAAAGCTCTAAGATGAATGTGGTCACTCACCTAAAGATTTTATATGCAAAAAGGGGAGCAAAGGCCAAGCTCCAGAAAACTCCAACCAGCCTAAGAATCTGACTATGGTTGTGTGGGAGGATGGGCAGTTTATTTAAGGAAACAGAGGATAGCAAAATAGCTGTTACGGGATGAATAAAGTGCTATCCCATGGATAAAGAACATAGAATGTTCTCTGGAGGCTTCTATTTCATTAGTAACATGGAATACAAACTCATCAGCTAAAGATGATACCTGCATCCCTTTTCCAAAGGGCAAGTTCACTGAGGCATTTGTTTTAGAATGTATTCCATTCCTTTTCAGCTTAGGAATACTCTTCCACATTAAAGCCAGTTAAAATCCTCACCTTTTCAAGATTTTAATGTGCAACTTTAATGTTGTAATCAGTACTCCTGCATTCTAAAGGAATATATAAATTAAGACAGTAAACTCAATCTATAAATCAACAATTGACCGATTTTAATATTTCCATATATATGCATGTTAGGGATTTATTGTAAACAAGAGTAAAAGACAAACCGAGTCAGCTGTGCTTCATAGTTTAGCTGACACAATCTGACAGTAGCTTAGTTATAAACTTGGATATGGAGTCCTTGTGTATATCCATGCCACCTCCTAGAACTCCCATAGGCAGGGTATGAATAAACCCAAGGTAGACCCTAGAAGATGAGACACAGGAGGGAGTCCACTCTCACACAGTCACACTGGACCATAGCCATAGAGTCAGCCTAGCAAACCAGAAAATCCACCCAGCTGAGCCCAGACTAACTCATCAACCTGATGGATCATAAACTGGATCATTGCTGCTCTTTCAATGAACACAGTTCTACAGACTTGGTATATGGATATAGCTAATTCAACACTTGTGAATAGTTCTATATGTGGATAAAAAAGGACCAATCCAACAGCCCCCAGAAAGAGTTAACTCCATAATGTAAACAAGCCATTAATCAATTTAAAGGTGACAGTAATAAGAATGGGAAATGGGAATTTAGAACATAATTTTCCAAATTTCTCTGTGCCTACCACTATAACTCTTAAATGTTCAGGAAAAGAGGGGTATCTGCTGGGAAATGATTTGGAGGAAAGCAATTCTACAATCGAGACTTCATGCACGTAAGCTGCTAAGAAGTGGCCTGAAACCCAATAAACACTCAACAAATGCTCACCAGGCTTATACCCAGCAGCCTACCCATTCTTGTTATTTGCTGCCTATACTACCCATAAGTTTACATCAAATATGTGCATTCAGAAACGTGAGGCTTTCTGGGTCTAAATTCATTCAGCATGAGGACCCAAGATTCCCAGATACTGTATAAACAAGTCGGGTGTGGTGGTATAGGCTCATAATCCCAACCATGAGGAGGTGAAGGTAAGTGGTGAGCCAGCCTGGCCAAAGAGGGGAGCTCCTGGCCAGTGAGGGGCCCTGGACTAAAAACCAAGGTGAACAGAGTCTGAAGAATGATGCCAGAGGTTGATTGACCTCTGACCACCCCACAAATACACACATGCATCTGCATATACAAAGATATACACACATAAAGAAACTTGAAGTTTTATAGTTATTGATTCATTTCTCAGATCCACCCAGTAGATTTTAGTTCTTAGTATACAATTTGTGATTCTTTTACAATGATTTCATAAAGCTACCAAATATCTGATTTTGTAATTATGGATGCTTAAAGAAAAGAGAAACAACCCCAAAGTGGTTTGGTATGAGTTCTTGGTTCTATAACGCAAATTTCTCAAAACTAAGTTGCACAGATGCAATGGTTAAATTGCGTAGTTCAGAGATGCAGTTTCCACAGACAGCCTATGGAATCTGCTTTGTGAAACACTGGGATTCACTACTCTTGAGCTGATGATGGCTAAATGGAAAATGTCACAGGTGAAATACTTGCTGCTCTTTTAAAGACTGCGGAAATAAAAGCCAGGTAAAAGTTAATTATCTTCTCACCAAAGAAATAAAGTACCATGAAACAAAGTTTTAAAGTAACTCTGGAAAGTCCCCTTGAAATTCAAGTTGTGATGGATGCTCAGACTCTCGCACTGCAATAATGAATCCTCCCAGGGCCGAGGAAAGGACGAGTGCTTTCTCAGAGTTCAATTTAATCTATAACAGTGCTGATCTTTCTTGAAACAAATAACAGAAACAGCTTTCATCTCATGCCTTCAAATTAAACATTTCTCATTCATTAAATTCTTCCTTTTTAGCATTTTATTCTCATTGATTATTTTATGTCTGTGTTTTATTTTCTCTGAATTTTCACGTGGTAATCAATCATTACAAATCCATGAAGTTTGACCTTATAGTCATTTTCTTATTTGATCTAAGCACTTAAAAAACCCAGTAGTCTTTAAGGTTAACAGTAAAAAGAAGTGCCCTAGATTTTGCTGTTTATATTTCTTTACTTCCTAAAGTTGTAAGAACCTTGAATCAAAAACTTTTTTTTTTTGGTCTTTTCAAGACAGGGTCTCCCTGTAGCCCCAGCTGTCCTGGAACTCGCTCTGTAGACCAGGCTGGACTTGAACTCACAAAGATCCGCCTGCCTCTGCCTCCTGAGTGCTAGGATTAAAGACATGCGCCACCATGCCCAGCATGAATCAAAAACTTTTAAAATACCAGAAATAGCCCACCCAATCCAGTCACAGGCTGTGGAATAGTTAATACCAAGGTTGCCCTTTATCTTACAGTAGCAAATAGCTTACACTCCTGTGTTAGTGATGGGGTTAGTATAGCAAAATATCATGGATAGATGCCTTGAACAAAATTTGTTTTCTAGTACTTCTGGAAGGCACAAGTCTGAAAGCAGCCTTTCAGCAAGGGTGGTTTTCTGAGGCCCTCACTTGGCATAGAGACGGTGCAGATGGCTACCTTCTCTGTTTTACACCCTCCTCCTAGCATACATGTCTGTATTCACATTTCTTTTCCAAAGTGTCCCAGTCAGATTGGAGTGGCGGCCGGGATTCTGAGCTTGTTGTATCTTACCTCCTTCTACAAGCCAGTCATACTGTGAGGTGCTTGGGATTGAACTTCATCATGTGTTATTACAGATAGCGTTCTTGTTTGTACTCCTCAACCGTAGAGTAGGAGTAACCACAACGCAGGAGTGATAAAGCATTTAGAGTAGTGCTGGAAGTGGAATAATTGTTCACCAGGTGTTAGGTGACATTAGCGTAGATGTCTCATGCTGTACTTTGGAGTTTCTGAAGTGAAGAATAGCACAGTTATTAAGAATGGAAAACAAACTGGAGACTAAAGCCAAGACCACTAAACATAAAAGACTTTGCCACTCCAGTCCTTTTGCTCCTGTAGCCTCTCAGCTTCAGCACCAGAGGCCATCTAGTGATAGTGCCACTGCCCCTGAGGAGGGCCAGAGCACCAAGCTCTGGTCCCCAATGATGGCAGTGGTAGGCAGGGCCAGGTCCTGTTCCACACGCAGTGTGTGCAAGGAGTCAATAAGGTCAGGGCAGGAACTTCTCTATGCTCTGCACAGGTTGTACTGCATCCCTATTGCCTGGCCGTCCTTTGCCATGGCAGAATGTTTAATCTGTAGTTGATGGCTGGGCTTGGAAGTCTGGCTCCTGGTTCTGACTTTCCATGGAGATTTCCTCTTGTCTTTTTCCCAATTGGATTGTGTGATAAACACAAAGGTTTATTTAGAGGAGTCTAGAAGGTTTGCCACTGGTTGCTGGGCCCTTGGGGAGAGCTGTGTCCATGGCTGGGACTAGCACTGTGTTTGTACTCATGTTTTTAAAAGTATTTTATTTTTATTGTGTGTGTCCATACACAATTTCAAGAGTTGGGTAAGATGTTCCATAAGTGAACCATATGGTCCAGTAGTTCCTAGGGAGTATTTCCACCTTTGGGGCAGGATGATACCACCTGCATTTCAGCACCTGTGTCTCAGCACTTGAAGGAGCTGTGAATGAGGAAGATGGAGAATTCAAAGCCAGCATGGTACATGTTAAGACTCAGTTTCCAAAATCAAAGCAACAAACAAAACGGTGCTTCTAGTCATTCTAAGTATTCAATAGTGCAAAAGATTTTTGAAGTAACTATTTGGGGGGTGGTTATATGTGGTGTCTATTGGGAACTACATAATAATTTATGTAGCTCAATTAAAAAAAATTCTGATGACAATATTTGAGCAAAGACAATTATACGGACCACACATGGGTTCTAAATTTTTTCAAAAGGGGAAGTGTTGAGCAACAGTCTCACTACGTAACCCTGGTCAGCCTACAACTTGCTAAGTAGTCAAGGCTGGCCTCAAACTCATAGGGATCTACCTGCATCTGCCTCCTGAGTGTTGGACTTTGAGGTATGGGCCACCATACCCAACAGCATTGCAACATTTTTCATTTGAAACCCAATCCCCTTTGAAAGGTATATCGGTAAGCTTTTACTTTCAGACCTTATACATAAGGGTTTCATTCACTCCATTATAAAATAAAGTTGAACAAACTGAAAAATCAATAGCTCTTCCTAAGTCCTTTAGAAATGTGAAGTCACGGGGCAAACCGCTGCTTGCCAAATTGGAGAGACACAAAGCTAAATACAAAGAACTATTGCTTACCATAGAAGAATCTTCCATAAGAACCAGTACCTGGGTAGGGACATCTAAACCGTAACTGGCAAACTACAGCACGATCCATGTAGACAACTTCAGCGATTTTCCTTGGGGTAAACCTATACTTCTGTGAGTTGTCTAGGAAAACTATCCTGGCCTCACAATAAAGTTGTAAAATGTTCTTCCTGATTTCAGTAGGGGGAGGAAAAAAAAATAACCATTGTTAAATACACCAAAACATTCTTTTAATAAGGTTTTCCCCTCAAGACTTTTAGCTAGGCATGGCTATAGTTCCAGAATTTTGGGGGGTGGGGGGCAGAGGAAGGCAGATCTCTCTAAGATGGAGGACAGCAGCCTGCTCCACATAGTGAGCAACTATGGCTATAGGGAGAGCTGAAAAAGAAGAGGAGGAGGAGGAAGGAGGAGGGAGGAAGGAGGGAGGAGGGAGGCAGACAAACTAGGGAAGGAAGGAGGGAGGGAAAGGAGGAGGGAGGGAAGGAGGGAGGGAGGAAGGAGGGAAGGAGGAGGGAGGAAGGAGGGAAGAAGGAGGGAGGAGGGAGGGAGGAGGAGGA
>VZQC01013591.1:4020565-4054117 GCA_009823505.1 Rhizomys pruinosus
CTCTGCTCTCTGCTCTCTGCTCTGCTCTCTGCTCTCTGCTCTGCTCTCTGCTCTCTGCTCTGCTCTCTGCTCTCTGCTCTGCTCTGCTCTCTGCTCTCTGCTCTCTGCTCTGCTCTGCTCTCTGCTCTCTGCTCTGCTCTCTGCTCTCTGCTCTCTGTTCTGCTCACTGCTCTCTGCTCTGCTCTGCTCTGCTCTCTGTTCTGCTCTCTGCTCTGCTCTCTGCTCTGCTCTGCTCTCTGCTCTCTGTTCTGCTCTCTGCTCTGCTCTGCTCTCTGCTCTGCTCTGCTCTCTGCTCTGCTCTCTGCTCTGCTCTGCTCTCTGCTCTGCTCTCTGCTCTGCTCTCTGCTCTGCTCTGCTCTCTGCTCTCTGCTCTGCTCTCTGCTCTCTGCTCTGCTCTCTGCTCTCTGCTCTGCTCTCTGCTCTCTGCTCTGCTCTGCTCTCTGCTCTCTGCTCTCTGCTCTGCTCTGCTCTCTGCTCTCTGCTCTGCTCTCTGCTCTCTGCTCTCTGTTCTGCTCACTGCTCTCTGCTCTGCTCTGCTCTGCTCTCTGTTCTGCTCTCTGCTCTGCTCTCTGCTCTGCTCTGCTCTCTGCTCTCTGTTCTGCTCTCTGCTCTGCTCTGCTCTCTGCTCTGCTCTGCTCTCTGCTCTACTCTCTGCTCTGCTCTGCTCTCTGCTCTGCTCTCTGCTCTGCTCTCTGCTCTCTGCTCTCTGCTCTCTGCTCTCTCCCTGCTCTCTGCTCTCTGCCCTACTCTCTGCTCTGCTCTCTGCTCTCTGCTCTCTGCTCTCTGCTCTGCTCTGCTCTCTGCCCTGCCCTGCCCTGCTCTGCTCTAGGCTCTTTCATTGACCCTGGAGCTCAACATCGCAGCTAAGCCAGCTGGCCAGGGAGTCCAAGAGATCTCCCTCTCCCTGCTCCACAGTGATGGGGTTACAAGTGCATGCCATCACACCAGGCTTTCATGTGGGTGCTAGGAATCCGAACTCAGGTCCTCATGCTTGACCCAGCAAGCATTTTACCCACTGAACCATCTCCACAGCTCCTGGCTAATAACTTTTTTCTGTATATTATTGAAACAGGACTTAAAACAGTAATAATTGTAAAAACTTAATTGGATTTTACCCACCATTTAAATGACTTACAGTACTGGAGACCTCGTTTATGGATATGCACTCCAGGGAATATGCTTACAAGTTCTAATCTTGATTCTTTTTAAATTTTATTTATTTATCTATCTATTGTGTGTGCATGCAAGAACCAGTATGTGTGTGTGTGTGTGTGTGTGTGTGTGTGTGTGTGTGTCTCAGTGCATATATGGAGATCAGAGAGGACAAGTTGTGTGAGTCAATTCTCTCCATTCAGTGTGTGGATTCTAGAGATTAAACTTGGGTCATCAGGCTTGGTGGCAAGCATCACTGCCCACTGAGCAATCCCACCGGCTCCTACCCATGGTCCTTTACTCCAGTAATTTTCAACACAGTCTCTGGAGCTTTCTATTGGAAGCAGAGTTGATAATGAGGAGGGTGAATGGCTCTCATTTTGTCGTTTGTTTTTGTTTATGTTTGTGATTTTATTCAGCTATCTTACTGTGTAACAGGGACTTAGCATGGAGACTCACATCCTTTTCTGATTAGTTTACAAGCTATCCAACACTAAACTCAGATTATGATTCTGTGACAAAAAATATCTTCAAAGTCTTCCTTCTTTCCTAGTTGGGAAAGGCCCAGGGTGAACTAGCTGGCCTGACAATGATTATAGTGTACTCTTTAATACATTTTTTTGTTGCTTCTGTTTGGAAGACATCATGATTAAATGAAGGAGAAAATGTCCACTATTCATCTGGTTTTCAATGTGGAAGGAAAGAGTCATTAGGTCATTTCTGCATTGTATCTTTGAGCAGTGCAGTGGCCAAGAAAGCAGCTGTTACAGTTTCATTAATCGCTCATCCTTGTCTACATTAGCGGGCCACATAAACTTGACATCCAATCTATGACATGATGTTGGCACCCTTCTGGCAGCACTTATTCAGCCCCAAGTCCTCTGCACGTAGTGCTGGGTTCTGTGCAGATTCTGCTGCTCTGCTCTCAAGCTAAGGACATTAAACTGATCCCGCAGCATAACTTAAAACACAGAATTTCACTGAAGTCTTTCTCTCTCAACTTTCCTTTTGTGCACAAACTAAGCAAGATAAATTATAGAGCCAGAAGCATTTTTTTTTCTGAAAAAAATTATTAAGGGCTGAAAAGTTGAGCTTGGCTTCCCCTGGCCTTAACTGGAACATCTCTGCGCCTGCTCCTTAAATTAGATTTTCAACATACAGTACGTGCCGCAGAACTAAGGACCACCAAATGAGCAGTTAGGTCAGCTCAGGTTTGTGCACAGTCCTGGGCTGAATTTGTTAAGTAAGGGTTAGGACTACAAATAACAGTAAATGGCAGATCCTGAGTTGATCTTAAACTGCATTTCTATAAGGTACTTTATTTTAATTAGAAGCTAATATCATATTTTAGGAATAGTTCCCAGGGGATTAGGAATCAGGTCAGAGAAGAAGCGCCTGGGGAGATATTAAACCACAGAACTCTCACAGGCTTTATCCCCCACCACACAGCAATTCTCTGTACTCTTACATGGGACTAATTTGAAATGAGGACTCAGATATAATATTTTTTTCTAAATGTCACTTTCTAATATTCTAAGTTCCTGGGATTATTGAGCTGGCCTTTGTGTTCCAAAGCTTAGAGCTGAAATACTAAGAAGTTTAGTACTCTATCAGAAATTAATAAAATTTAAAAACAGGACAAGAAGTCTTTGGGCTCCTGACCATAGGAAGAGAAAACCAGAAGAATGTGGGAAGTCAAGGGTGCAGGATTGTTTACGTCCTAGAAATGTGCTTGCTGCTCATAGCAAAACCCATACCCTAAGGCTGGTCTGCAGATGGAAGTGCCTTCAATTTTTGGAGATATCTTTTCTTTCCTGTGTGTTCTAATCAGTACCCTGCTCTGCAATTCAATCAAAGAAAACCAGCCCAAGAAATGCTGTTATCCATAAAGGTTTTCTCAACAACATTACCATTATGCATTGCTTAATGAAGGGGATATGTTTTGAGAAACGTTGTTGGGCAGTGTGGTGCTTGAAGGAGAAATGTCCTCCGTAGGCTCCTGTATTTGAACACTTGGTCCCTGGTTGGTGGTGCTATTTAGGGACATTGTGGAACCTTTAGGAGGTGGAACTTTGCTGGAGGAAGCACATCACTGGGGCATATTTTGAGAGTTTTTAACCTTGCCCCTCTGTTCCCTCACTTCCGTTCCCTCACTCTGTTTTTGTATGTGGATGGAAATGTGATCTGTCACCAGCTCTTGTTATGGTATTTTATCACAGCAACAAGAAGTAATGAATACACTCAGTTTCATCATTATGTAAACATCACAGCATGTGTTCACACAGCCCTGGATGGGAATAAGTCAAGAGATTCAGTGAACATGAGATGTTGAGGCTTCTGCGGATATAACATGGTATACTCTTGCATTATGAACATGTAATTAAAAGGAGTATACTTGAAAATTATTAAAAGTATTGTCTGTATACATGCAAGCCAAAAGCTGTGCTATGTTATAAAGTATTAATACACATAGTCATGGATATTGAACAACTTGCTCTTGAATGATGAATGATGAAACAAAAAGGAAATAAAATGTTTCCTAGAACTGAATGAAAATGAAAAGCATAGAATTATTTTCAATAAAATTCTAACAGAAAACTTCGAAAACAAAACAAAAGAGTTGCCCATTCAAGTACAAGAGGCCTACAAACACCAAACAACAGGGACTAAATAAGAATGCCTTTTGAGCTTTCTAGGTTTAGTGTAAACACACATACATGCACACACACACACACACACATACACACATTTATGCACACACACACTCACACAGAATATCTGGCCCAATTTGAATTTCAGTTAAAACTTGCACATTCTACTTAGGATAAATGAACTCTCAACACTTCATGAGATCTACTTAATACAGTACTTGTTGGGTTAGCTGAAATTTAAATTGATCTAAATGTCCCCTGTTTTACCTGGTAATCATACACTAAATGTTTGATGGCATCTTTGAAATTTTAGACATTACAATTAATTAATTTTTGTTATATTCCTGGTTGTGAGGAAAAAGAGATCACTTTTCACTTTTCTACTTTCTAAAGTCTTGAATTTCTTACATATTGATTTCTGCAGCCAAAACGTTTAGCACAGGAAAATGATAGAGATTTTTAATTAATTAATTTATTTATTTTTAAAATTTTATTTATTTCTGTATGTGTATGAATGTACTGTCTGCATGCAAGTCTGTGCACCCGTGTCGTGCAATGCCGCGGAGGTCAGAAGAGGGTGTCGGATTCCCCTGGAACTACAGTTCTCCTGGAATTGGAGTTTCAGGCAGTTCTCGGCCACCATGTGGGTGCTGGGGATCGAACCTGGGTCCTCTGTAAAAGCGGTCGGCGCTCTTAACCGCTAGGCCATCTCTCCAGCCCGAAAGAGGTTTTTTAAAAATATTTTTAAATTTTATTTTATTTTACTTTGGTCTTTTCAAGACAGGGTCTCCTTGTAGCCCCAGCTGTCCTGGAACTCACTCTGTAGACCAGGCTGGCCTTGAACTCACAGAGATCTGCCTGCCTCTGCCTCCCGAGTTCTGGGATTAAAGGTGTGCGCCACCACGTCCAGGCTTATTCTTGTTTATTATGTGTATGACAAGCCTGCATGTATGTTAAGTGCACCCATGTTGTGCAGTATCCACAGATGCCAGAAGAGGGAATCAGATCTCCTGGACTGATGTTAAGGATGGTTGTTACCCACCATGTGGGTGCTGGGATTCAAACCTGGGTCTTCTGTTGAGAGCAGCCAGTGCTCTTAACTTCTGGGCTCTCTTTCCAACTGTTTGATTAGAGTTTTTTTTTTTTTTAAGTAGAGGAACAAATAGAAAAATTTTAATGGGAAGAACTGCTACATTAAGAGTGTTCTACACATATGTATGGGCACATCTAACTGATTGTTGAAGATAAATCTGCAACTCGCAAGAAAACTGCTATTTTTTGTCAACTTGACATATGCTAGAGTCACCTGAGAACAGATATCAATTGAAGAATTTCCTTAATCCGAGCAGCCTGTGGGCATGTCTATGAGGCATTGTCTTAACTGTTAATTGAAGTGAAAAGGCCCAGGCCACAATGAGGGGGGCCATCCCCGGACAGGGGCACGGGCTATAGAAGAGTACTACTGAGCAAGCCAGGGGAAACAAGCCAGTAAGCAGCATTCCTCGAAGGTCGCTGGTTCAGTTCCCCTGACTCCCTCCCCGACTTCCCTCGGTGATAGATTGTGTTGATAGTTGTAAGGTGAAAGACACCTGATCCTCCCCAAGTTTGTTTGGTCAGTTGTTACTACAGCAACAGGAAGTAGACTAGAACCAAGATTGGTACCAGGGAGGGAGGTCTTTCTGTGACCATGCTGTTTATGGGAGAAAGGTGAAAATTTTAGAGCTTTGGCCTGAAAAAGCCATTAAGTTGCCAGAGTGTAACAGGGACCTAGAAAGAAAATAATGCTGAGAGAAATGCAGCTGATGGAGGCTGGTGTAGGCCTGTGAAGTTTCAAAGGGAAGTTTGAGAGTGCCTCAAAGACCCCCTCAGGGCCATCTATGTCATATCATTAAGAATCTGTTATTTCTGGTCAGCTAAAGCTGAAGAATCGGCTATGATTAACAAGAGACCAGCATCACTGAGGTGAAATCTTCTGGGAAGCATTTCCTCAGGGTCACACAGAGAAGCTGTGGTTTGGAGCAGGATAAGCCTGCATCTCAAACTGGCAGCTGAACTTGGTAATATGTAAGAATCTCCCACGTGGTGCTGGCTTTGAAGGCATGAAGGGGTCATGGAGAACAGCTGAGACTCAGCTGTGAGAGCCCAGGAGAGGCCACTGGGAAGGTGCAGCCTCAGCTGCAGTGAAAACCTCAGTATTGAAAGCATCATGGAGTGAATTTGAGGCTTGACACCCTGTGAAGCCAGGAAAGACCATGGTGGAGGTGCAGTCTCAGCTGCGGTGGAGACCTCGGGATATAGGGATGTCACGGCTGTGGTTTGACCTCCGATAGTGCCAGGTGTGGTGGGGAACTTGCCTGAACCCAGAAAATGAGCTGTATGTGGTGCAGTCGGCAGAGAACTGCCTCTGCCCAATCCGTTTGGAGCCCAGAAGATTTTGAGTGAGCTCCATATGCCAGACTCTGAGCTGTGTGATTGCAGAACTTCACTGTTGGACCTCAGCTATGCTTCAGTATGTCCGATTTTTCCCTTTTGAAATAAGAAAGCATTTAACTTGCTTTTTATTTACAGGAGCCTATAGACTGGATATTCTAAAGAGATTTTGTTAAATTTGTGTATTTTTTTAAATCTGTACTATTTTATTTTATTTTTTGGTCTTTTAATCTGTACTATTTTAAACTGATATATTTGTGTGTCAAGTTGACAAAGGGTCAATTGTGCTGGTTAGTTCATTTGGAAAGAGGGAACCTCAGTTGCCTCTGTCAGGTTGGCCTGTAGACAGCACATCTGTGGGGGCATTTTCTTGATTGCTAATCGATGTGGAGGGCCCAGCCTGTTGTAGATGGTGCCATCCCTGGGCAGGTGGGCGAGGGCTGCACAGGAAAAGTAGCTGAACAAGCCAAGGCAAGCAAGCCAGTAAGCAGCGTTCCTCTCTGCTTTCTGCTTCAGGTCCTGCCTCTAGGTCCTTTCCCCAAGTTCCCTCAGTGACGGACTGTTACTCAGAAGTATAAGATGAAAGAAACCCTTTCCTTCCCGAGTTGATTTTAGCCAAGAGTGTTTTATACAGCAATAGAAAACAAATTAGAACAGAAGCCCAGCATTTCACTACGTTCTTTTTAAATTGAAGCTTTGCAGTCTCTCATCCACTCAACACTCTCAGTTTCTATTTCTGGGTATTGACATACAAAGAGAATATCATAGTTTAATAAAAAAAATAAACAAGAAAAGATTGATGTACTGGACATTTAAAAATCTTATCTCTATCTTACATGTCCTTTATTTTATTTATTTTTATTTTTTTATTTAACTTTATTTATTTCCGTATGTATATGAATGTACTGTCTGCATGCAGGTCTGTGCACCCGTGTCGTGCAATGCCGCGGAGGTCAGAAGAGGGTGTCGGATTTCCCTGGAACTGGAGTTCTCCTGGAATTGGAGTTTCAGACGGTTCTCGGCCGCCATGTGGGTGCTGGGGATTGAACCCGGGTCCTCTGTAAGAGCAGTCGGCACTCTTAACCATTAGGCCATCTCTCCAGCCCCTTACATGTCCTTTAAAATGACATTTTTTCTTTGATTTTGTAAAACATCTGCTTTTTCAGTTTGTTTGGAAGAACATGTACTTAATTGTCTCCTTTTCCTGTTAAACTCATCAGATCTCTGTGTTATTTACTGCTGCCTATTGTGGGAAATTTGATACTAATTTAGCAAGCAAGTTTTTCCTAATACTGCATCTCACTCAGATCTGAGTCACAGTGAGGTTTATAAGAATCTTCTATCAACCTCACTGTGACTCAGATCTGAGTGAGATGCAGTATTAGGAAAAACTTGCTTGCTAAATTAGTATCGTGAGGTTTATAAGAATCTTCTATCAGGGGCTGGAGAGATAGCCTAGCGGTTAAGAGCACCGATGCTCTTGCAGAGGACCCGGGTTCGATCCCCAGCACCCACATGGCAGCTAAGAACCGTCTGTAACTCCAATTCCAGGAGAACTCCAGTTCCAGGGGAATCCGAGACCCTCTTCTGACCTCCGCGGCATTGCACGACATGGGTGCACAGACCTGCATGCAGACAGTACATTCATACACATACAAAAATAAATAAATAATAATAAAAAAAATTAAAAAAAATAAATAAAAAAAATAAAAATAAAAAAAGAATCTTCTATCAATAGAGATTATTGACTATACCAAATACTTCTTTAAGATGAGACTGGTAACTTTAACAATGATAGAGTATGTCATTTGAAGTAGCCAGGAAAGCACTGATGGTGCTTTGTAAGGAATTTTCTCATTAGCAGCTTCATGATAAAAACAAAGGCAAGAATCCATGGTTACAAAGCAACAATGAGGAAAAATAACAGGACAAATAATCCAGTAATTATTTCCTAGGAAGCACAAACTGGATGACTGGATGTAATAATATAGGTACTGAGATTTACTTTCCAATCTATGGCATGTATAGGAGAACAGCATCAGTCCATGAATACTGAATACTATTTGATTGCCTGGAACATCTTTGATAAATGAAAGAACAGAAATGTCTGGCAACTGCTCATCTTGGAGTTCAAAGAATACACAACCAAGTCTCCCAGAGGAACTGATTCAAGTCTGTGATTTACCATACAGAGAAAGACAGGAGCTGATGGTTGGAAGCTCAGATGGAATTAGCTAGCACCATGTGCTGTGTAAGGAAAGAACAGTAAGGACCTAGTGAACGATATAACTGGACAGGAACAGTCTACAATCTGTATTTGATATCCAGGAATGCAACACTTTGAGAAAGGTTAGGATAGTCCTGCTGGGTGGCACTCTCCAGATCTGCTAGACCTTTTGTGCACTCAACTCACAACCACACTGGCTTCATAAAGAAAAGGAACATGCATGTGGCCGGTACATACCGAGGGAGTGAGAACCGGTTTTCTCCAGGGATTAGTTACTTGAGAGGCCATCTAATCCCGCCGGCAGGCCTGAAACACAGGACCCCCACTAAATGGATTCAGCGCATTGTATACACAGGTATACTTCTAATTGTATGTGTGTATATATAAAAATAATAACAAAGAGGAGAATAAGAAATTAAGAGGGAGAGAGGACCTGGGAGGGGCCGGTGGGGGACTGGGAGGGGTGGAGACATGCAAAGAAGACGGGTAAAATTCTCAACGTCAAGAATGCATAAACTACTCAAAAAATAAAGAAGAAGACAAATGACCTACTCAAAAGATGGAGTAAAGAGCTGAACAGAGTCTTCACCAGTGAGGAATTAAAGATGTCTGAGAAACATCTTTAAAAGTGTTCAACATCATTAATAATTAAGGAAATGCAAATTAAAACCACTCTCAGATATCATCTCACTCCAGTACAGCTAGCTAAGATCAAGAAAACAAAAGAAAACAGATGCTGGAGAGGTGTGGGGAAAGGGGAACACTCCTCCACTGCTAGTGGGAATGTAAACTTGTACAACCACTATGAGAAGCAGTGTGGAGAACCCTTAAAAGACTCAGAATGAGCTTACCGCCTGACCTAGTCATACCAATCCTGGGTATATACCCCAAAGACTCATACTACTGCAAAGATACATGCACATCCATGTTTATTGCAGCTCTCTTCACAATAGCAAAGAGCTGGAAGCAACCCAAATGCCCCTCAACAGACGAGTGGATGACAAAAATGCGGTACATCTACACAATGGAGTACTATTCAGCAGTAAAGAAGGATGGCATTATTACCTTTGCAGGTAAACAGATGGAGATTGAAGCCATTATGCTGAGTGAAGTAACACAGTCCCAGAAAGACAAACGGAGAATTGTTTCCCTCATTTGTGGATGCTAACACCAAATCCCCTAGACGAAAGGCAAGCTGAATGACAGTATGGTTATATTTTTGTTTATCTGAAAGCAACTATGTTGATATAATGTGAATCTCTCAATGAGCTCTAGAATCTTCTCACCGATTATTTTCAGACTCTTTAATTACTGTATATGGGTGGAGAATATGTATCCATATTTTAGAGTAATATGAAATTAATGGAGGAAAATGTGAATTCCTAAGCATAAAAAAAGACTGAGAGAAAGATGCAGGACAGTTATGGCAGAATGCATGATCTGGGATGGGATGGGGTGGGGTGGGGGGAAGGGAAAGGGGAATATGCCTGAACAGAAATGAAAAATGATGTATGAAATACATAAAACATCAATAAATAAGTTTTTTAAAAATTCACCCTTGAACCTCTGTAACAGCTTACAGGTTTCCTCATTAAGTATTAAGTTAAATAAAGTCTTGACATCTTGTACATTTTTTAAAAAATAAAATAAAGTGTAAAATAAAATAATTTTTAAGTTAAAAAAGAAAAAAAAAAAACAGCTGGTGAAGACCACAGGTTTATTCTCTAGTACTATCTTCAAAGCTCATACTCCCAGTCCTGTGCACTCACTTTCCAACATTATTACTTGTTTAGTTAGCTTGAGAATGTATGGGGCCTCCTGAGGATACTTAAAACACAATCACCCCCTCGGAGGGACTGGTAGTCTATTTTATCTTATTTTATTTTATTTTATTTTATTTTACTTCTTGAGATAGGGTCTCCCAGTAGTACCAGCTGGCCTGGAATTCACTATGTAGATCACATTGGCCTTGAACTCACAGAGATCCCCCCCTGTCTCTGCCTCCTAAGTGCTGGGATTAAAGGCATGTGCCACTATGCCTGGTGTCTGTTTTGAAAACTCACATGGAGATGGTTCATCAGGTAAAGGTACCTGCCTCCCCACATGGTAGGAGAAAAGAACCAAGCCAGGAAAGTTGTCCTCTGACTTCCACATGAGTGCTGTTATGTGCCTACCCACAGTCACATACACAAAACATATTCACATACAAACATGCACACATACATTCACATAAACACACACACATACACATATACACACCCACATAATACACCCTCATGCATACATATACACACACATACACCCACACATTCTCACACACACACACACACACACACAAAATGAAAAATGTGTGAATATTCACATAGTCTTTGACTTTGGACTATTTGATGAACTAAACCAGGGTTGCAAAACACAGTGACCTTGAAAAGTCAGAATGTGTCCCTTTAGGAGAATGATGTGGGGAACTAGAAATGCAAGCATCTCTGTTAGTTATGATCTTTTGACGTAGAGATTGGTGAAATACCCTGTCCAAAGGTTTGCTGGTGAATCATCCATCTTCCTGGGCTGGGGCTGACCCCAGGTTCAACTTCTACTGATTTTGCTGGTCTTAGCCAGTCTACTGACACTGTGTGTTTTGTCGTGATACTTTCCCATGATTCACTATTCCTCCATCTCACAAGATTCTAAAGCAGCTAGTGAAACTAGTTTCAGTTTTTCAATAAATTGGAATACAAAACAGAAGCGCAGACTATAATTTATATGTCAGGCACTATTCTTTATGTCTAATATTCATATCAACCAAAAAAGTTAGGAATAATTACATATATGGTAAAGAAGCAGCAGCATAGTCTCAAAGGAAGCTAGGTAATTTGCCCTAAGTAACACAGAATTACACTTGGAAATTTTCACAATTGTGACCCAAATCACTGCTCAATGCCGTTGTCTTCCTGGTGTAACTAGCGTATTGTTTTGTGCTCTGTTGGTGTGTTAATGGTGATAATTTGGGGTGGTTTCAATTTCATGGTAGTTTGTTTACATACATGTTTTAGATACACTTTGCCAAAGCTGTCTGACTACAAAGCCCTCTAAGAATAAATGAAAGGATTACACCATGAATCAGTTTGCTTTTTGAGAATGGGATAGAACTGGACTTTCTGGTAAAAGCCCAGTATTTTGGCCTCACAAGTGTAGGTCCAGGGACTTTTCTAGGATCATTTGTCTTAAGTTAGGACTCAAGTCATTGGACAGAGATTCTAAGTGGCCCCTAGGGGAGGCAAAAGAGTGAACCAAACTGCTCACAACCTGGGAACACGGCTGGCTTTGCACCTATCAGCTCTCTCGTCCCCTGAGGATGCTGAGAGTTCTTCATTTTCTCCTCAAGAGAAAAGTGTAATTCATTGATGAAACCCAGTGCTCTGCTAATTCTACATCCTTTTTCCTACTCTTTTGAGGAAGAAGAAGAAGAAGAAGAAGAAGAAGAAGAAGAAGAAGAAGAAGAAGAAGTGGTGGAAAATCTTCCCTTCACATTCCAGTGAGTTACGTCTATTCTTTTTTTTTTTTTTAATTTTTTTTTTAATTTTATTTCTGTATGTGTATGAATGTAGTGTCTGCATGCAAGTTTGTGCACCCATGTCGTGCAATGCCGCGGAGGTCAGAAGAGGGTGTCAGATTCCCCTGGAACTGGAGTTCTCCTGGAATTGGAGTTTCAGACGGTTCTCAGCCGCCATGTGGGTGCTGGGGATCGAACCCGGGTCCTCTGCAAGAGCGGTCGGCGCTCTTAACCGCTAGGCCATCTCTCCAGCCCGAGTTACGTCTATTCTGAGCAGACCTTCAGAAGCGGGGCTGGCGAGTCTCTAAATGGCCATATGACAACATCCGCTAAGGATCCATTCGCAGACCAACTTCATAGAAACCACGTTGTCCTTTGCTCTCATCTGGATGGGTAAATCAACTTCAGTGAAGTCCTCTCTGCCCGTCCTTCTTTTGCAGCTTGCTGGTATTGATGTGATTCTTAATAGTTCAGCCCCACATACTTCCGAGGTTCTCCCAGCTTCACAGCAAACTTCCTGTGGCGATTTCTCTCTCTAAGGTTACACACAGTCAGTGCTTAAAACTTCATGAAGCTCCCCCAGTGGCAACTGAAGCTAAATGGGGCAGAGGCAGGACGCGTTGGCGTGATTACCAGTAGAAGACAAAGCCTTTGTGTTCTTTTAGAGCAATAAGCCCTTATAATAGATCCACATCCTTGGAGATTAAAAAGTTTCAGGACTGTACAAATAACAATAAGCACATCAGAAACTGTTAAAAGCAAGGGACAGATAAAGCCTAGGAGAAGCTTTTGGAGGGAGGCAGATAAGCACTGTGGCTGAGTTAAAATGTCACTGAAGCTTTCTCACTCTGGAGACCACAGGCTTTTTATTATTTTTCTCCTGGAGGGAGGAGAAAGCACTGATTAGAAGGAGAAATGATGTGTGAGCATTTTAAACAGAATGATGATTCTCAATTTGGGGTTTCTGCTGCCTTGGCATGTAATCCTGAGCCATCACAAGGAAGCTTATCTCTCTTAAAAAGTTAGGTGCCCAAAATATGACTGTCAGGTAGAAGGTAAATGTTAAATACATGAGAGGATTGAAAATGAAGGAAAACAGAAGGTTGAAACATACTCAGATTCAAAGTTGGGCTGTCAAATATCAACAGATCAAACATTGATTTATTGCACAATGCGTCATCTGGGTCAAAGAGGCAGCCTCACATAAAAAGAAAAAGGCCAGGGATTCTGCTCTGTAAGGCACCCCCCCCCCCAGGACTTGCCCTCTGCTTCCAGTTCACCTCCTGGGAGTCTTGACTGCTTAGGACAAATAGGAAATGATTCCCTGATGCAGATAAATGCTGTTTTTCTACCTTGACACCAACACTTGCTCTTAATAATTCTCAGAGTCACTGGGTCCTTTTTAAACAGCTTTATTGGGGTATAATTTATATATGAAATTCACCCATTTCAATTGGACAATTTGGAGATAATAGAGTCGTACAACCATTTCCATATTTCCTTCCCTAGTTGGCTCTCAGCAGTTTGAATATACATGTGTCTCTGTGTGTTTTATTTGGTATTTATCCTGCTTGACATTTTCTGAGGGGGCTCTGTAATTGCAGCTGCCTGTCTGTCATTAATTTTGGAAATCTGTCTCCATTACTCCACCTATTTCTTCCCCTCCATTCTTCCTCCTTCTGACATCACAGTTCTCCACATATTAATAGGACTCCTTTAGCAATAGTTCCACAGTTCTCGAGCTGTCTGCTCTGGCATTTCCCCTTTTCCTTGTCAAATGTAAATTTGGAGCCTTTCCTTTGACTTTCTTTTGAGGTCACAGATGCTTCCTTAGCTTGAACTGTTGAGTCCATGAAAGGTATTGGCCATTTCTATTACGTCACCATTTTTTTTTTATTTCTGTTCCTTTGTTTTGAAATACAGTATCTGATGTAGCTGAGTGTATTAGGGTTCTCTAAAGAAACAGAATCAATAGAACAAATATCTCTATCTATCATCTATCTATCATCTATCTATCTATCATCTATCTATCTATCTATCCATATTCATTGATTTGCTCATGGGATAGAGTCTGAGCAGTCCAACAACAGTTGTGCTGCACCAGAGAGGCTGAGAATCCAGGCAGTTGCTCAGTCCACAAGGCTGGATGTCTCAGTAGTCCCAATCTGGTGCTGAAGGCCCGATGGGTTCTGGGAGATCGGCCCATCTTCAGTCTACACTGGGATCCAAAGAGCTGATCACAGCAGCAAGACGAACTCACCAGTGAGAGAGAAGGCAAGCAGCAAAAAAGGGACCAGCTCCCCTCTGCCATGGCCTTTTATACTGGCTGCCATCAGAAGGTAATGCCCACATTTAGGGTGCATAATACTGCTTGAGATAATCCAATCCGAAGATCTCTTTCTCATATTTGTTCATCCCATATCCAGTCAAGTTGACACCCAGATTGGCCTAAAACTCTCTAATATAGCAGGCAATGACCCTGAGCTTCTGCTTTCGCTGCCTCCACTTCCCAAGTGCTGAGGTTACAGGTGTGTACCACCATGCCACGTATGCAGTACTAATCAGGGCTTCGTGGATGTTAACCTTGTACTCTACCAACCAGTCCTGTGTTGATTTCTGAAAGGTTCTTTTAGTTATTTCTTAGACTTTTTAATCTCTTATTTTTGTCAATTTTTCTGGCAGAGTTTTTCTTCTTTTCCTGTTAAAGGCTTTAACATGGTAATTGTGGTTATTTTAATTTTTTTGGTAATTCTGGCATGTGTCTTATCTCAATGTGATTCTGCATTCTGATTATTGCTTTCTAACTTCATTCTGCTTTTATTTCCTCCCCCTATGCCACACTTTATAATTTTGTTAACAGTGGATGGAGTTGTATTGAGTAATGGGAACTTTGGTGAACAGCCTGGTATGAGGGTTCATGGTGGTCTGGCTGTGCTCACTGCTGTCACTATTCATGTCAGGGTCTTCAGATTCTTATAGTGCCCTTCTTTCAACTCGATTCCTGACTTGGGTGTCCCTAAGTGCTTCTCCTCAGAAATTGTGTGTCTTGTTCTCATTACATGTCAGCTGTCCTCCACTTTCACTATGCCAGCGCCCTGCTGTGAGGACCAGCTGTGGGTAAAGAAGCACTCTGTACTCTGTACTAGATGTCTGTCTGTTAGCAGCTCTGTGTCTTGGGCTGTGCTCTCCAGTGGCAGCTTCTCTTCCCCAGCCTCTCCTCTTACTGACTCTCCATTCTTTGTAGCTCTGATCTCTGCTGACTCTGTTTGGGCTTGAGAGGTGCTATGGAGGTGGGAGGGAGCTGGAGGAGGAACAGTATCTTTCCTCACCTGACTTAGGACCCTTCTCTGTGTCATGTATGGTCTGGGAAATGTACCTCTGCTTCTCTGGAAAACTGATAATGCAGGAGGAGCTCTTCAAACTTACCACTTACGTGTCTTTTAGTTGAAGATTTTATAGCATTTACATGTAATAGTATAATTATTGCTCTCTGGGATTTAAACGTAAATGTTATTTACTTCCCGGTGTTTCTTGTCATTGTTTGTTCACCCTTTCCCAATTTATTTTAAGTTATTTGAATCTTTTATTATTTTAGTTCAAGTTATTCATTGTGATCTTGAATATGTCCCTGCATGAAGCTTTTGCAATCACTTTTCTCTCTCTTTCTCTTCTCTTCTCTTCTCTTCTCTTCTCTTCTCTTCTCTTCTCTTCTCTTCTCTTCTCTTCTCTTCTCTTCTTTCTCTCTCTCTCTCTCTCTCTCTCTCTCTCTCTCTCTCTCCACACACACACACACACACACACACACACACACACACACACACACATATATGCTATTTAGAATCAAACTGAACTTGATGTTTAACTGGAATGTAAAAACATCAATAGCTTTGATGTAGGTTCCCTTACTGTTATGCTTTGCTGTCTGCTACTGTGATAAACAGCATAATCAAAAACAACTTGGTAAGGAAAAAGGTTTATTTAAACTTACAGGACATAGCCCATCATCCAGGGAAGCTAGAGCAGGAATTCAAGGCAGGAGCTAAAAGCAGAAAGTGGAGGAACGCTGCTTACTGGCTTACTCCCAGACTAGCATTCAGCTACCCTTCTCATACAGCCCAGACCTATCTGCTTAGAGATGGTACTGCCCACAGTAGGCTGGAACCTCTACATTAATTAGTGACCAAGAAAATGCCCCACAGACATTCCCAGAAACCAATCTAATAGGGGAAGTCCCTCAACTGAGGTTCCCTTGGCCCCTGTAGGTCATGTTGACGACCAAGATTAGCCATCATCCTCTCGTCTTCACATTATAAATATCATGCATATTCTAGCTATATGCATACATTTGTATAAATGTTTAGAATCATGAAACAAAAGTTTTATTTTATTGCCCATTTGAACTTTATAAACTTCATTGAGTTTTCAAAACATTTGACTGCAAATGAAATTTGTGTGAAATGATACATGAAAACAAAGCATAAATATATGTACATATATGGCATACCATGTGAGATTTTGATATATGTATACCTTGTGTAATGTCATATATCAGGTTAAACATGTATATTTCCCCAACACTTATCATTTTTGGTTTTGGTGGTAAACACATTAAAGAAACCTGCATTACATAATTGTGAGCTCTTATGTAAATATAGCTTTGCAACCCCAACACGGAACGGCACCCCTTTCTCTTGCTCCTTCCCCTTTTTTCCTCCAGCTTCCAGTAACACCCATTCTGCTCCCAAATTCAATGAGATGGACTACACCTTTAAAAAACTATCATACATGGGGCTGGAGAGATGGCCTAGCGGTTAAGAGCATTGACTGCTCTTGCAGAGGACCCGGGTTCGATCCCCAGCACCCACATTGTGGATGAGAACCGTCTTTAACTCCAGTTCCAGGGGAATTCGACACCCTCTTCTGACCTCCATGGCATTGCACGACAGGGGTGCACAAACCTACATGC
This sequence comes from Rhizomys pruinosus, assembly GCA_009823505.1. NCBI lineage: Eukaryota > Metazoa > Chordata > Mammalia > Rodentia > Spalacidae > Rhizomys > Rhizomys pruinosus. The sequence continues at coordinate 4,037,542 of VZQC01013591.1, forward strand.
AGACAGTACATTCATAAACATACAAAATAAATAAAAATTTAAAAAACCTATTATACATTATACATTTTGAATTTGAGCATTAAATCAATTTCTCACTCAAAGGACAACGTTGACTCTCCCCAGCTGCTCATTGTATCTGAAGCTTTTTACTCCCTTTTTTTTCAGCTTCATAAAAAATTCTGTTAGGCAGGCAAAATAATAATTATCTTAATTTCTCTTTGTCTGAAAATGTATTTAGCAAAAATTTACAAGAGATATTTGGACTGGAAACAGAATTCTAAGATGAAAGTTCTATTTTTTTTTCAAACCTTTTGGAAATGTTCTGCTAACTTCTTTGACCTCTGTGGGTTTTGATGAGAAATGATCCCTAACCTCCATTGTCACTCCAAGATTGGATATCTTCTCTTCAGTCATTTTCAAGACATTTCTCCTGCAGGAAGCCTTTGGAAGTGTAATTATGGTACATCTTGCTATTATTATTTGGATTTTATTCTTTTGAGGTTCATTCACCCTTTTCAATTTATATGTTTATCCCTTTTATAAAAATTCCATACAAAGATTTATATTTCCTCAAATACTTTCTTTTGAGCCCACATTCACATTTCTTCTCCTTTCATTTTGTTAATAAATATGTTATGCTTCTTGCTTCTCCTTAAAACTCCATATTACTCTCCTCTACTTTTCTAGTAAGATAATTTCCATCACTCTGTCATCAAGCTTGCTGAGTCTTTCCTTTGTCCCTTCTGTTGGAGCAATATGGGGATTCTTGTTTTTTCATCTCAGTAAAAGTTTTTTTAAGTTATGTTTTTTGTTGTTTCTAAATTTTATATTGATTCCTCTTTATATTTTTAATTTTCTGTGAATATTTCTATGGACTTTTTTTAAAGGTGTTCATCATTACTCTGTGGAGTGGTTTGAAATAGCTAGTTTTTAATATTGACCATAATGCTCACATTTATGCTAACTCATAACTGTAGTCAGGTTACTGTCTTCTTTTATGAAAGTCACAATTTCATAATAATTCCTTCTATTTTGGACTATATTCTGGACATTCTGGATGTTATGAGACCTAGATCTAGTTTCAATCCCAGGGAGAATACTGATATTTTGTTTTAATTGCCACTTGACCTGGTTAGCTTCATTGTGCAAGTTATAATCTGCTGTCGCTTCTGTGTTTGTCCTGTTACTCAGATCCATCCCAGCAAGTGTCACTTTAGGTCAAGGATGGAGGGCTCCTTCAAGGTGCTCCAAATTGTTTCTCAGCCATTGGATGCCACTAGCATCTTACTGATGCATTTGAATGTTGAAAGGAGTCCAGATTTTCTAAATACTTCCTTTATCTCACTTTTCAATTTCAACTGTCCTGTTGATTCTTTCTCATTTCCTGTAGCTACTCTTTGGGGTTCTCTGGCCAGAAACCTGAAAAGTCCCATTATTTTTGTTGCAGTGGGAAGAGAGAGAGAGAGAGAGAGAGAGAGAGAGAGAGAGAGAGAGAGATTGAGAGAGAGAGAAAGTTTGGACCTATCTTTTCAGACCGCAGTGGCAGGAGGAAGTTACTCCATATCAGGAGTCTGGGTCTTTCTGATCTTGCTGAAGGTTTTCACTGTCGCTTTTGGAGGGGGTTGGGGTCTGAAGCACTAGAGAAAAAAAAGGAACTAACAGGAATTGAACTACTTTACCAGATTTAGCTCTACTTTTTATTCCTTAGATCAGAGCTAGAAAGGTATTTTCCCCCAATGTGTCTGCAATAGTGTTCACTTCCAAGTTTCTGTTCCAAAAGCGAAGAAGCATTAATGGTGATAAGGTTCAGTTCTAGATAGCTAGAAACAACATTTATAATACACACACACACACACACACACACACACACACACTCACAACACTAAACAGAGACCTAGACAAATTAAGGATTTCAGGAAGAGTTTAGTATAAGGTTCTTAAAATTGTATTATAATGTACATTAAACCCCAAAACTTCTCCAGCAAAAGCTGTTAGAGCAAGGGATGCTAATGTTTAAAGAGAAGAGGAATCAAGGGTCACCATGATGTCAAGCACAAAGAACTGCTTACAATTTTGTCCAATTTCTTAATCCCACCTGTGGCCTGAGACCACTTCCCTGTGGCCTGAGACCCCTTCCCTGTGGCCTTCACCTTGACTTCCTGACTTTCTGCGGCTTTTGGCTTCTCTTTGGAAGCCCTGCCTCTTCCCCTCCTTGGCTGCTTCTTCGGGTGCAGGGCTTCTTGTCACCGTCACAGCCCAGCGTGGTCTCCAGCCTCCACCTCAGACCCTTAGTATAATGGTAGTTTTTGTAGTATAGCCAGTATGCTGAGAATTACGCATGCACAGAGCTTGTCCCTCATCAACCTAACCTGCCCTAGGCAAGTGAGATCACACAAGCAGTGTTGCAGACCTGGGCCAATCAGAAGACAAGAGGAGAGCGGGAATTCGAACAGTACATAACCCCTAACCCTGCCCCCAATAAACGAGTCCACGACAGCTCGCCCTCTGTCTGCATTTACCTAACTCCCAGGGTCTGTGTTTTGACTCTGTGCCTCTCATCCCCATTCCTTCAGTTGGTTGGACCCCGAAATTCCCCAGCAGGCCTGGGTTATTGACTACAGTTTTGTTTTGTTTTAATTCAAAGCAAAAGGCCAAGCAGTCTGAATATCAGCAATGAGAGTCAAGATTTTGGAAAGTATAATTTAAAACTTTGATCACTTATTTTTTTTAACTTTTTAATTTTTATTGTGCTGATTTCTCATACAATATTTCTTAATCAAATTTAGACTCATTCCCCCATCCATGCCCACACATCATGCCCCCCCGCCCCCCACCAGAGCTCATGGATTCTGTCATACATGTTAAATCCTGTCTTGCATCTTTTTCTCAGTCTTTTATAACCTTTTCGATGTACAAGTTTACTGTTTAACAGTAAAAATATTTTATAAAATAATATTTTGTATTTAAAATTTTTACAAAAATATTTAAAAATATTTTGTAAAATAATATTTTCTCTCTTTATTGATACATGCTACAACCATTCATAATTTATCCTTATGTAATCCTATGGTGTGTTCTATCATATAGGAATATTAATATTAATATTCTAAAAAAAGAGAATGTAAAGTTATACTTCTTTTTACTTGCATGCAACTTTACTGTTAAAATGTGAATCTCTAAATGTGCTTTGGAATTAACCTATAGTTTATTTTCAGATTTTGTAATTTTGATCGCTTATTCTTATACACAATTCTGCATCCAACAACAAAAAAGTATGTGTCCTTTTTAAACAGATAGGTGAAATATGTAGAAATTTGAATATATAATAGATCATAAATCAAATGTCAATTAAGTCCAATGAAGCAGCAATCTGACTACAATTCAGAAGTAATAGAATCTTTGCCACCTGCTTAGAGCCTCTGGGCTCAATAAACAAAATAGCACACAATGAAATTATTTTTCAAACTGTAACAAAAACTCTTAGAAATACTAACTACAGTGGCTCCTTTGGAAAGGAAATTGTCAATGGCCTAGTGAAGTTGAACTTACAAAAATTACCATTCAAATCAAGAGTCTCACAGTTCCACCTGTAAACATATATTCCATAGTGAATGTTGCATATGTGCAGTAAGCTATATGTTCAAGACTGTTCACAACAGGGGAAGAAATGATTTTAAAAACACAGAAAGATTCCAAATGTCCATCAACAGTGTAGTAGATGATGTATAGTGTATGTTAGAATGTGATAGCACACACGAATGGTAAGTCCATTTTGTCAATGCAAAGCAAAAATAAATCATAAGGTAAAGTGATACCAAGGTCATATGGACAGATAAGCAGGAATGGCCATAAACCACTGAGAAATAAAAACAATAAGAACCATTAGCTTTACCTGACATTGAAACATTATAAAGTGTCCATCAATAAACCTATGCTGCACTAGAGCTTGACTAGACAAGCAGACCAGTGGAACAACTTAAAAAACCATGAAAAAGACTCATGTACTTGGAAGATGAATATATATATTCATATATAGAGAGATCTGCATATATATGTATATATATGTAGAAATGGTACCTCAAATCACCAAAGATTGACTTTATAATAATATTTCTGACCTTAGAAATACAACAAAATGAGGACTGGGAAACTGGCTCATTGAGTAGAGTGCTCACTGTTTAAGCATAAAGACCTGAGTTCAAATCCCCAGAACTCATGTAAAAACCAAGAATGGGCCAGGCATGGTGGCCATGGCACAGGCCTTTAATCCCAGCACTTGGGAGGCAAAGGCAGGTGGATCTCTGTGAGTTCAAGGCCAACTTGGTCTATGCAGTGAGCTCCAGGCCAGCTGGGACTAAAGGGAGACCCTGTTTCAAAAAGACCAAAAAGAAAAAAAGAAAAAAGAAAAAGGTTACACACACATTTACAATCCCCATGCTCATAAGGTGTAGACTGACACCCAAGATTCTCCTCTGAACTACATATACATGGCATGGCATGTGTGTGCCCAAACTCTCTCTTACACACACATATACACAAAGATAAAAAAATATAAAATAGACCTATATTTCATACCATATCCCCAAATAAATTCAAATAATTTAGGAAACATCATGCAAGTACTAGGACACATGTTTTAATTAGTTTCTAATTTCAGTGTAGAAGGCTTTGCAACTATTCAAAATCTAGAGGCAGTCAAAGAAATGAAATTAATAAATTTGAGCACATTATAACCGAAATTTTATACTATACAAAATAAGAGTTAGAAACATGAATAAAAGGCTAACAGTCAGAAACAAACAGAGCTTGCCTTTATTTCTGCTGGTGCAGGAGAAGGAAGCTGGGGCCTTACATGCTTCTCAATGCACCTTGGAAGAGATATTTTCTTCGCCATAAGGGGCAATCTGGAATTAGACATTCTCATTGTATCGTGTAGACAAAAGGCTAAATATTCATAACTTAAGAACTCCTCAAATTGAAAGACAAAGGGTCAAATTTCTTATAAAACTCCATAAAAGATACAAATAACTCATAGAACAATATTTAAAAGTTCCACAGTATACTGGAAAATGTTCAGAGTCAATTATAGTGAGATATGTGCCTAAAGCAACCCCAAGATACTGTATTTTACTTGCCACACTGACTAAAATTTTAGGAGTCACAACACATACTGTCCACTGGCTGTGGGTAGCAAGGTCTGTCATACTGTGCTGGCCACAAACATGGAGCATTGGGCAAACCACATATGTACTTGCCTTGTGACCCCACAATCACCCAGGATGATGAAGATATACCTCCAACAACATACGACACATGCACAAGGTTATTAATTGCTTTATTTGAAACAATAGAAGCATACACATTTATGAGTGTAGTTGAACATATCACATCCACTCAAATGAATATATATATATATATATATNGATGACTCCTCCCCACAGCCACACAAGACAAGATTAATCAAACCAATGAGACAATTGTCCAACAACCCAGAGATAGGATTATCCAACAATCCATATCGCTGAAGTGCCCAGCTCCTACCTGTGCTTCAGGTTGGTCCTGGGAAATCCCTGATCTAAGCTCTGGTGCACTCCGATTGAGAGCACTTGTATAACTTCATACAATGGTTCCCATAAAAACCCAGTAAACCCTCATGCTTCCAACCTCATCAGAACTCATGCATTAAAACATCCAAGCTAAGCCCTATCCAGTCAAGTTACCAACCCCAGATGTCCTTCTGTGCAAATAGATCCTACATTTAGAAATCTTATATAAGGCATACTCTTCCTATCCCAACAGTACCATTCTCCTAGAGTCTCAAGTCCAGCCCCTCACCCATTTCTCTTTTTTTCCCTTTATTTGTTTATTTTTTTAAGGGATTCTACAATACAAGAGCACACTTGTTTTCAGATAACATTGACATTGCTCAGTTTGCCATACAATTAGGGAATTGGTGCATTTTTTTTTGCAGTGAGCCAAATTATTAAGCATAAGCAATGAATGTAAATAACATTCATGTAAAACCAATTGCAAGTGTCTATGTCCAAATTTTGAACAATCCAAGGTTCCCATAGTCCAGTGGAGAAGCTTATATGCACAGCAGCATGTTGATCAAATAAGAGTCCAATCGTATGTGCTGTAGTCTCACGATTCACCTCAATCTCTCCGCAGCCCTTACATTCTACCATGCCTCCTCTTCCGCAAGTTGTCCCTGGGCTTTGGGGAAGGGGCCACAAGTGGGGGTGAGAAGCAAAACAGTCTATTTCTCTGGAGACTGTCATTTTGGACACTAGTCTGTGTCAGGTTGATCCCCTTCATGGGTTTGACAGCTTATCCAGGGGTACCTTTTTAATCCTACTAACAAAGCACAAGCAATTAATGTACAGGCATTTAAACAATACTATATTATTATGGCAAGCTAATCTGTGAGCATAGACACAGATGTTTGGATGGTATGCTAATCCACAAAACGTGGTTTCTTATAAAGGGTGTCAAGTTCTTATTGTGGCTTATAACATCTCTTAACCCCTAGAAGACATAAGCTTGTGGCATCAGCTGTGAGTTATCTCCAAGTGAGAGAACTATTAGCCAATTAGATGGGATATATATAATATATATATATATATATATATATATATATAATACATACAGAACATGGCTGCCACTGTGCACAGTATCTCCAGGCAGTTGAGGGGTAGTTGATACTGACAGAGGAGTCTTGCTTGATTCAAGGAGACCAATATTTTGCTTAATTGCTTCAGTGGCCTTTGGTAACGGCTCTCTGGCATTTCAGAGGCCAACTGTACATTAGTAAGTGACGTCTCAAACATTTTTTCATGCTACACCAGGTCTCGACAACAGGGACTTACCACTATATCCCGCTTATAGGCAAAAAGACCTTTATAATTTGGGGTGGGGGGCTTGGATCCCCTAGCCAACATCCTTAGGCAGAATAATCCATTGCTGATTCAGAGCTCTCCTATATTAATATATTTGCTTAATTACACAGCTTATAAAGACTTTACATATTGAATTTGGCTCTAGATAGAGAATTATCCTTTTCACAGTTCCTATGCCTATTAGTCAATTAAAAAAAGGTAGTTATACCTGTTTTATAAGAATTACCACTATAAACGTTGGTTCTAATTTACAGTTAGGGGAATGACTTCAGTACCATCATGTTTCTTTTTGGTACTACTTCAGTACCATCATCAGAGAGATGCTCAGTGTCTGTGACTCAGGCAGTCTTGAGGTTCCTTTCTTTAATGTTCAGATGGGTCAGCCTCTCTGCTGGCATTTCCCAGTCCATCCTGCACAGCCAAAAGTTGTACATTTTCAGGCATTTTATATGGTGTTTTTTACCTGTGGGAACATAAAAATTCTCCCATTTTAGTTTCAAGATCTCAAATTGACATTTATCAAAAGGTTTGGAACACAGAGCTTTCCATTTGTATCCCAGAAAGGAATGCTAGACCACTTTCCCACCTCCCTTGTTTTTTAAATTTTTATGTTTTGACCTATAGATGCCTAAGTTGTGTTTCACATTCCCATAACAGGAACCAAGGCATAAGTTTTTCATTAAATTTAACCCAAACAGCTTATCATTGAACTGCCATGCTACTAATTGGAAGTACTTAAACTTATTCCTTTATTAATTACCTACAGTAAAAGAAAGTGTTACAAAGTGATATTGTATAACACAGAAAAAATAGAGACCATTTGTGTACCTTAACCCCAAAGTTATTGTTGGAAATTCAATACAAATTATAAATAAAACAATTAACATTTTAATATTCCCAATTTGTTCAAATGATTACCATTTTTTCATAAAACCTTCAACCAAATTTAACTAATCTAAACATTTTTTTACTGTCTTAAAATACCTATAATATGTGGACAAAACTTAGGCAGAGTTGAATACCTGCCAAATAAATTTTATACCCAATATACACTTTGCTCTTTAAAATATATGACTAGACTGTTACTTCAGAGAAATCAAGTCCATTAACTTATATGGTTTATTTTGTATTTCTGTTATAATTCTACTGAAATACCTCTCTATATAAATATATGTTATTTTTAAGTATACCATTATAAACTGCAAAGTTTAAAGGATACAAACAGAGAGAGTTCTCCCAGATTCCTTCTATGAAGTCATCATGATGCAATTACCAAAACCAGGCAAAGATTCAACCAAAAAGGAGAACTATAGATGAATTTCCCTACAGAGTGGATTTTAATGACATTATCTTCCTCCAAGCTCTTGGCCTTCTCAGGCCTGGCATGAAAACCTGCTTTAAAGACTTTTCAATATCTAGCTCTCTTTTGTTTATGAATACAAGCATCCTTCATGTTAAAACCAATTTGCAAGCAGTTGTGCCCAAACCACACAGCCCAAGCTCCCATCATCCAGCTGGAGGGGGCTGTAGACAATCAAGTTGACCAAATAATGAATGGGGTCAAGGAAGAAATAAATAAATAAATAAAAACATTCTTGGAACTGAATGACAATGATAATACAACACAGCAAGCCTATGGGACACTTTAAAAGCATCCTAAAGGGAATTTTAATACCTAAGTGCCTACATTAAAAAACGAAAGAGCACAAGTGACTGATTAACACTAAGCTAAAAATACTGAGAGACAAAAACAAATGAACCCTAAACACAGCAGACAAGAAGAAATAACAAAAATCAAAGCAGAGACAATGAAATAACAACAAAGAAAACCATACAAAAAATCATGAATCCAAAAGTTGGTTCTTTGAGAGAATAACAAGATAGACAGACCTCTAGCCCAGTTAACCAAAAGAAAGGAAGGAACAACTCCAAATCAATAGAATCTGTGATGAAAGAGGAAACATCACAACAGACAATGAAAAAATCCAGACAATCATATGGGAATACTTCAAAAACTATACTCTGCTAAGTTTGAAAATGTAGAAGAAATGGATGAATATCTGAAATTCTGGGAATCAACAAAGCTCAACCAGAAGAGATCAACAGCTTAAATAGACCAATAATATATGAAGAAATTGAAGACGTAATAAGTAGCCTCCCAACCAAAAAATGCCCAGGCCCAGATGGATTCATGGCAGAATTCTATAAAATATTTCAAAAATACTTACGACCATTACTACTCAAGTTGTTTAGAAGGATACAAATGGAGGAGTTTCTCCCAGATTCCTTCTATGAACCCAGTATTACGCTATACCAAAACAGGCAAAGATACAACCAAAAAGGAGAACTATAGACCCATTTCCTTAATGAACACAGATGCAAAAGTCAATCCCTTAGATCCAGAAAATCCCAAATAGTCATCCTCTAGGGACTTCCAGAGTCTACATGGTTTGATTTATGCATCTGTGCAAACTCCACAAAACCGTGTACATCCTATTTAAACAAAATGTTAGCTCCTTGAGGCTGGAACATTATCCATGTCAGGCTAGACCATCAGGGAAAGAGTGTGATATTTTAGCAGCATTAATCATAATAACCAAATTACAAATTAATAACTGATACAAGCCATAAAGGTAGAATGAAATGCATTTTCCAATTATTACTACTCTCTTGATTTAATGGGTATGATTTTTGTCATTTCTACAGTTCTTTTAATTTGACGCCAAAAGATTTTGACTAATAATAAAACTTACCCCTGGCAAACTTAACTCAATCAATATTTGCATGCTTTATTTTTATCTTAATTGGGTATCTTGAGAATTTCCCATTTGTCCCCTCTCTCAATGTGTGCTAGTAAGGACTATCTTCCATTTGCTCCTCTTAAGATTGTGTCCATGGGCAAACATCACATTTGCTTTCCTTTTTGCATTGAATCCACACCCAGAACTGGACTGCTCAAGTGCCAAGGTTGCAATACCCTCAAAGCAAGCCAGCTCATACTCCACATCGGGAGTGAGCGAGCTTATTACTTTTCATTGTAACATCAAAACCCTTCAAAACCCTTTATTGAGAGAATCATCATTCAGTGGGGAGGAAGTTCAAATGGCTTTAAAGCTGTGTGTGTCTCATGCATGTGCTTCCCATTTTGACTAGACTCTCACACATTTGTGTTTTTTAATGTAGTGCATTGATTCAAATATTCTCAAGATATATAGAAGTATAAAATAATGTTACAGGTATTCAGTATTAACATTCATTCTAAAAACATTAAAATTACCTTTAAAGTCCTCCAGAGCCCCTCCCTAGCCCATTTCTCATGCTGTCATCCTCAAATGTCACCTCCAGCTTGATCTCTTACACATATTATTCCTTCCAGACTTTTAACACTGTAACTGAAAAGCTGTGGCCTGAAGGAGGTTGTTTATTTAAACCTTTTTATTAAGAAATGATTTTTAGACTTACTGAAATGTTATAGGATGAACACAGTGTTTCTATATAGTGTATTCTTCCTCAAAAGTCAACATTTTCACATAAATATTAGAAACCAGGAAATTAATATTGGAAAGGTTCTATAACTGAGGTATAGACTTCAAATTTCACTATTTCTTTTTCTATGAGGGCTCTTTTCTCTCTGATCTAGGGTCCATTCCAGAGACATGAATCCATTATAAAAACTTGCATTGAATCAAGCTTAACTCTCCATAGGCCCCACAGCCTGTGATGGTTCCTTTCTTTTCTTTTGTTGATTCTTGTGGAAGAATACTGGAGTCCTTTCTTTTAAATTTTTTACTTATTTATTATTTATTTATTTATTTAAATGTATGAGTGTTTTGCCTGCATGTATGTAAGCGCATCCATGTGTACAATGACTTGTGGAGGCCAGAAGTATTAGATAATAGATACCCTGGAACTGGAGTTAATGGATGGTTGTTAGTCACCATGTGGTGCTAGGGACTCAACTGGTCTTCAGCAAGAGCTGGCAGTGCTCTTAACACTGAGCCACCTCTTAGCCCCCAGTTGTTCCTTTTTCATATTCCCTATGTATATTCAATGACAAGAATGTGGACTCTGCCTTCATTGCATTATATATATATATATATATATATATATATATATATATATATATATATATTGCAACTCAATGTCCATCATTTCCCATCATGTTTTCCTAGGTTGGCTCATCATAGGTTTCTTTGGTATGGCTCCTGTGCTCTCTAACAAGCTTCCAACTCTTTCTAAGTAATTCTATATGTTCTGGCACTGAAAACAATTCCAGGCTCTTTCATCATATGTTTCTACCAAATCTGGAAGCCAGTTTTTCCTCAAGGTACTCTATTTCCTTTTCATCAACGAATGAACTTCAGAAGCTAAAATCCAGATATTAGGCATTTTTCTTGCTTTGACTGCTGTTCTTTCAGACTACTCAACAGAAGAGCTAGGAAACATACATGCAACACACACACACACACACACAACACATGCATGCCTCCCACACATTTGTACTAATACTGATCAATATGACACCACAGGGTTCATACTGCTCTTGCCCTTTCTTAGTCACCTTCAATTCTCTAGTAAATGAAAACCTGGCTCTCATTTACTTACAATATGTGTAGCTATTTGTTCAGTTCTCATCTGCATATAATGTACTAAGTGCTAACCTTTGCCTCCAACAGAAAATGTTAACAAGAATAAAATACTTGTGCACAATTCTGCTTGTTTTTTTGCTGGCAGTACATAGTGCAAGCATAGCCTTTTAGAAATAGATGAATTTTCTCCCTCCTTATGCACACACACACACACACACACACACACACACACACACATTGACCTAAGTTCAATCCCCAGGACCTACATGTTGGAGGAAGAGAGCCAACCAACTCCTACAAGCTGTCCTCTGACCCACCATGGATTCCCCCAATACAAATAGACAAATATAATAAAAAGAATAACTTCTTCCCCTTGTATTTCAAGCCTATAACTCCTTTCAGCAGCTTTCCTATTCATCTTCCATATTTTCCTGTATTTTTTACTCTTCCCATGTGCCATGAAGACATGCTGTAGGAACTAGAATCTTCTTCTCTGTCATATATCCTGGAAATCACTCCATACAATACCTGCATTCTTTCTCATCTTAGCTAACAACCATATATATATATATATATATATATATAGATATATATATATTATATAAGTAAAAAAAAAAAACAGATATCTGAAACCCCCCCAAGTCCTTCATGGACAGATTGGGACTGTAAAACAACCAGCCTCTTTGACTGAGCAACTCTTGGACTCTTGATCTCTCTCCATTGTGCCACAGCCATTTGGGGGCTCCCTGGACCCATCCTATAAACCAATCTAATAAATTGCATTATATATATATATATATATATATATATATATAATGCAATGAAGGCAGAGTCCACATTCTTGTCATTGAATATACATAGGGAATATGAAAAAAGGAAACATGGGGGCTAAGAGGTGGCTCAGTGTTAAGAGCACTGCCAGCTCTTGCTGAAGACCAGGTTGAGTCCCTAGCACCGACATGGTGACTAACAACCATCCATAACTCCAGTTCCAGGGTATCTAATTATCTAATACCTTCTGGCCTCCACAGTCATTGTACACATGGATGCGCTTACATACATGCAGGCAAAACACTCATACATATTAAATAAATAAATAAATAATAAATAAGTAAAAAATTTAAAAAGAAAGGACTCCAGTATTCTTCCAAAGAATCAACAAAAGAAAAGAAAGGAACCATCACAGGCTGTGGGGCCTATGGAGAGTTAAGCTTGATTCAATGCAAGTTTTTATAATGGATTCATGTCTCTGGAATGGACCCTAGATCAGAGAGAAAAGAGCCCTCATAGAAAAAGAAATAGTGAAATTTGAAGTCTATACCTCAGTTATAGAACCTTTCCAATATTAATTTCCTGGTTTCTAATATTTATGTGAAATGTTGACTTTTGAGGAAGAATACACTATATAGAAACACTGTGTTCATCCTATAACATTTCAGTAAGTCTAAAATCATTTCTTAATAAAAAGGTTTAAATAAACAACCTCCTTCAGGCCACAGCATTTTCAGTTACAGTGTTAAAAGTCTGGAAGGAATAATATGTGTAAAGATCAAGCTGGAGGTGACATTTGAGGATGACAGCATGAGAAATGGGCTAGGGAGGGGCTCTGGAGGACTTTAAAGGTAATTTTAATGTTTTTAGAATGAATGTTAATACCTGAATACCTGTAACATTATTTTATACTTCTATATATCTTGAGAATATTTGAATCAATGCACTACATTAAAAAACACAAATGTGTGAGAGTCTAGTCAAAATGGGAAGCACATGCATGAGAACACACAGCTTTAAAGCCATTTGAACTTCCTCCCCACTGAATGATGATTCTCTCAATAAAGGGTTTTGAAGGGTTTTGATGTTACAATGAAAAGTAATAAGCTCGCTCACTCCCGATGTGGAGTATGAGCTGGCTTGCTTTGAGGGTATTGCAACCTTGGCACTTGAGCAGTCCAGTTCTGGGTGTGGATTCAATGCAAAAAGGAAAGCAAATGTGATGTTTGCCCATGGACACAATCTTAAGAGGAGCAAATGGAAGATAGTCCTTACTAGCACACATTGAGAGAGGGGACAAATGGGAAATTCTCAAGATACCCAATTAAGATAAAAATAAAGCATGCAAATATTGATTGAGTTAAGTTTGCCAGGGGTAAGTTTTATTATTAGTCAAAATCTTTTGGCGTCAAATTAAAAGAACTGTAGAAATGACAAAAATCATACCCATTAAATCAAGAGAGTAGTAATAATTGGAAAATGCATTTCATTCTACCTTTATGGCTTGTATCAGTTATTAATTTGTAATTTGGTTATTATGATTAATGCTGCTAAAATATCACACTCTTTCCCTGATGGTCTAGCCTGACATGGATAATGTTCCAGCCTCAAGGAGCTAACATTTTGTTTAAATAGGATGTACACGGTTTTGTGGAGTTTGCACAGATGCATAAATCAAACCATGTAGACTCTGGAAGTCCCTAGAGGATGACTATTTGGGATTTTCTGGATCTAAGGGATTGACTTTTGCATCTGTGTTCATTAAGGAAATGGGTCTATAGTTCTCCTTTTTGGTTGTATCTTTGCCTGGTTTTGGTAATAGCGTAATACTGGGTTCATAGAAGGAATCTGGGAGAACTCCCTCCATTTGTATCCTTCTAAACAACTTGAGTAGTAATGGTCGTAAGTCTTTTTGAAATATTTTATAGAATTCTGCCATGAATCCATCTGGGCCTGGGCATTTTTTGGTTGGGAGGCTACTTATTACGTCTTCAATTTCTTCATATATTATTGGTCTATTTAAGCTGTTGATCTCTTCTTGGTTGAGCTTTGTTGATTCCCAGAATTTCAGATATTCATCCATTTCTTCTACATTTTCAAACTTAGCAGAGTATAGTTTTTTGAAGTATTCCCATATGATTGTCTGGATCTTTTCATTGTCTGTTGTGATGTTTCCTCTTTCATCACAGATTCTATTGATTTGGAGTTGTTCCTTCTTTCTTTTGGTTAACTGGGCTAGAGGTCTGTCTATCTTGTTTATTCTCTCAAAGAACCAACTTTTGGATTCATTGATTTTTTGTATGGTTTTCTTTGTTTCTATTTCATTGATCTCTGCTTTGATTTTTGTTATTTCTTCTTGTCTGCTGTGTTTAGGGTTCATTTGTTGTTGTCTCTCAAGTATTTTTAGCTTCAGTGTTAAATCAGTCACTTGTGCTCTTTCCGTTTTTTTAATGTAGGCACTTAGAGCTATAAACTTCCCTCTTAGGACTGCTTTTAAAGTGTCCCATAGGCTTTGCTGTGTTGTATTATCATTGTCATTCAGTTCCAGGAATGTTTTTATTTATTTATTTATTTCTTCCTTGACCCATTCATTATTTGGTCAACTTGATTGTACATACAAGCCCCTCCAGCTGGATGATGGGAGCCTTGGGCTGTGTGGGTTTGGGCACAACTGCTTGCAAATTGGTTTTACATGAAGGATGCTTGTACTCATAAACAAAAGAGAGCTAGATATTGAAAAGTCTTTAAAGCAGGTTTTCATGCCAGGCCTGAAGAAGGCCAAGAGCTTGGAGGAAGATAGTCATTAAAATCCACTCTGTAGGGAAATTCATCTATAGTTCTCCTTTTTGGTTGTATCTTTGCCTGGTTTTGGTAATTGCATCATGATGACTTCATAGAAGGAATCTGGGAGAACTCTCTCTGTTTGTATCCTTTAAACTTTGCAGTTTATAATGGTATACTTAAAAATAACATATATTTATATAGAGAGGTATTTCAGTAGAGATTTATACAGAAATACAAAATAAACCATATAAGTTAATGGACTTGATTTCTCTGAAGTCATAGTCTAGTCATATAGTTTTAAAGAGCAAAGTGTATATTGGGTAAAATTTATTTGGCAGGTATTCAACTCTGCCTAAGTTTTGTCCACATATTATAGGATATTTTAAGCCTTAGTAAAATGTTTAGATTAGTTAAATTTGGTTGAAGGTTTTAATGAAAATGGTAATACATTTGAACGAATTGGGAATATAAAATGTTAATTGTTTTATTTATAATTTGTATTGAATTTCCAACAATAACTTTGGGGTTAAGGTACACAAATGGTCTCTATATTTTTCTGTGTTATACAATATCAACTTGTAACACTTTCTTTTACTTGTAGGATAATTTAAAGGAATTAAGTTTAAGTTTACTTCCCAAATAAGTAGCATGCAGTCAATGATAAGCTGTTTGGGTAAATTTAATGAAAACTTATGCCTTGGTTCCTGTTTATGGGTATGTGAAACACAACTTAGGCATCTATAGGTCAAAACATAAAAATTTAAAAAACAAAGGGAGGTGGGAAGTGGTCTAGCATTCCTTCTGGGATACAAATGGAAAGCTCTGTGTTCCAAACCTTTTGATAAATTGTCAATTTTGAGATCTTGAAACTAAAAATGGGAGGAGATTTTTATGTTCCCACAGGTAAAAACACCAATCTAAATACCTGAAAACGTACAACTTTTGGCTGTGCAGGATGGACTGGGAAATGCCAGCAGAGAGGCTGACCCATCTGAACATTAAAGAAAGGAACCTCAGACTGCCTGAGTCACAGACACTGAGCATCTCTCTGATGATGGTACTGAAGTAGTACCAAAAAGAAAAACATGATGGTACTGAAGTCATTCCCTAACTGTAAATTAGAACCAACTGTTATAGTGGTAATTTCTTATAAAACAGGTATAACTACCCTTTTTTAATTGACTAATAGGCATAGGAACTGTGAAAGGATAATTCTCTATCTAGAGCCAAATTCAATAGTAAAGTCTTTATAAGCTGTGTAATTAAGCAAAATATATTAATACAGGAGAGCTCTGATATCAGCAATGGATTATTCTGCCTAAGCGATGTTGGCTAGGGGATCCAAGCCCCCCACCCCCAAATTATAAAGGTCTTTTGCCTATAAGCGGGATATAGTGGTAAGTCCCTGTTGTCGAAGACCTGGTGTAAGCATGAAAAAATGTTTTGAGACGTCACTTACTAATGTACAGTTGGCCTCTGAAATGCCAGAGAGCCGTTACCAAAGGCCACTGAAGCAATTAAGCAAAATATTGG